>APFE031569481.1:10459-31558 GCA_000404065.3 Pinus taeda
ACAAGGGTTTCTTGACGACTCCAAGTCGTTTGGGAAAATCACAGATTAGATCTTTCCTCGGGGCTTTGACAAGGTGTATCAACCTGTACATCATCTTAATGCGATGGAGCCTGCTTGCTCATCGACTTACCATATCCCAGATGATGTCTATCTGCTGGAGCAATCGATGAATACGGGATTCCTCAACAATCGAATCCTACCTCTGGTTGTTACATAGAATCACAGTGATATGTGTTCAAACAACTCATTGAAGAGCTTCCCCAACCAAGCAGCTTCACACGAGATCATACTCGTAGATATATATTTGGTCTCGGCGGTGCTTATGCTAACCAACTTCTGCTTCCTGCTCATCCATTATATCGAAGTAGAATCCAAAGAGAAACAACACTAAAAGTGCTCCAGTGATCCTCCACACTACCTGCCTAATCAGCGTTCGAATAATCATGCAGTTTGATATTTCCGGCAGTGTATCTCAATCCATGAGATATTGTGTCTTGAAGACATCTTAGAAGATTCTTGGCACCAATCTAGTTAGGCTCAACCAAATATGAACTCACAATGCTCACTGCAAAACATATGTTCGGACGGAGGTTCACCAAGAACATCAACGCGAATGAGTTTTTGAAACTCAGAGGCATTTCCCAAATTTGGTCCGACATCACTACCATATAACTTCTAAAAGTTAAGATCCTCGAGGTATTCACAGGCTTGCAGTCCATCATACCAAATCTTTTCAGAATCTTCACCACGTATTTTCCTTGAGATAGGAAAATTTCCCTTGGCTTCTGCCACACTTCAAGTCCTTGGTTCTTGATTTTCAAATTTAGAAGCCAACTCCCTCTTACATTTGTGAATGAGAGGGTGTACCTGTTAGAAAGAGGTCATCCACATACAACACTAGTATGAGAGGCTTGTCATCTTCAATCCTCTCATACCATGCTCGGGGTGCTTGCTTCAGCCCATAGAGAGCCTTCTTCAACCTGCATACATGAGATTTTCAATCATAAATCTCAAATCCTTCGGGTTGCTCCACATAGACCTCTTCTTTGATCGAACCGTGCAAGAACGCGGTCTTGACATCCATTTGATGTAGGTTCCATGTTTGTGAAGCCACAAGGGCTATGATCAAGCGGATGGTCATATATCTGGCAACAGGTGCAAATATCACATTATAGTCTATACCTTCCTCCTGGGAGAAACCACGAGCAACAAAACGAGCCTAATACTATTCCGTACTTCCATCAGCTGCAGCTTTATCTTGTAAAGCCATTTTGAAGTAACAATTGTCTTGTCCTGGGGTTTGGGAACTACTTCCCAGACATCATTCTCCATAGTAGACTCATATTCTTTGGTCATAGCATCCTTCCATACTTGATGCTTGACGACATCTGAGAATGATGAAGGCTCATTTTGTATGATCGTGCTCATGATGGTCAGGTATCCGTGATACCTGTTAGGTTTCTTACTTTCACGGAAGGTTCCTCGGGGTGCAACATGTCCTTCAGCATCATCAAGTATCCCCCTAAGCCATGAAGGCCTCTTCTTAGAAGAGGAAGGCTCAGGTGGATAAATAGGATCCATGGGTTCCTTCACATCAGACATTGTTACATCATCTACCCATAGAGACAACTTCCACAATCGTACGGTTCTTCCTTTCCGCCACACCATTCTGCTCAAGAGTATGTGGTGTAGTAGTCTCCCTCTTAATGCCAGCCTCAAATATGACTGAGTGAACCAACTGTAATATATCGGAGGTCTTGCTTTGGCTTGAGGGAAATGGTCCCCTTTTGAGCTTTCCTTCGGCACATCCTGGACAAACACCTTCTTTCTCTACTTGGAATTCGGGCATCCCTATCACCATTTGTCTTACACCGAGTAGACTTGTATAATGAAGGGGGACAAACCTTCGATGCCAAACTTCGGACTGAAGAGATGTGTCATAAGACATGACACCTAGTGGACTTCCATCGACCTGATATAATGAATCAACACGAAACCCAAGAGTAAAGGCATCTTTAACATTATTTTTCCATATATGTACCTTGCCATCACTGAAGGTTACCTTGTAGCCTTTGTCTTCCATTGCTGAGATGGACACCAGGTACTTTTTGAGGTCAGGTGCATTTAATACATCTTGGAATTTCTAGCCTTCTTGAATGGTTGTCCTCTTCCTTGATTCCCAGCTCTCCTCTTACCTTTGCTATTGAATTTTTCATTCCTTTGATTGCCATCATAGGGATTTTGATCATCGTCCCAGTGTGCGTCCTTTCTATCAGGGCACTCCCTTGCATAGTTACCTGCTTTATCGCATATGTAACATCATCCTTTTCTTCAACCCCTAGGTTCAACCTTTCCTTTTGATTTAGTCCTTGAATTATTTCTTTTCTTAACATGAGAAGAAAAGGCAGCAGGAGGACCTTTAGGCATGGGCATTTCTTGCTCTTCTACCCTTGTTTCTTCTTGAATGCATCTAGCCATTAATTCCTCGAAACCAGGAATTATATTATTGTTCAGAAGAGTAGTCCTGAACACGTACCATTCAGATGGTAATCTTCCAAGAGTCATGAGTGCCATTTCTTTGTTTGTAATAGTCCCCCCAATAGATAGGAGATCGTTCTTGATCTCGGTGATTCTTAAGAAGTATGCTTGCATACTGTCATCTTTACCCTTCTTGATTTCCCTCAGTTTATTTCTAAGAAACAAAACTTGATTTACATCATTAACTTTAAATATACTCACCAATCTATCGTAGATTTCTTTCGAGGTGTCCAGTTCAGAGATGTAGGCCACCAAGTTCTTGTCGATAGAGTCCCGAATGATCTTCTTTGTTTTGACTTCTCCTTTTTTCCATTTGTTCTAGGCAGCAGCTGAAGCATTTGATGGAGGCTCAACAATATTGCCTCTTACATGGTCCAACACTCCTTGATCTTCTAGGGTTAGATCGATAGACATCTTCCATCCGTGATAGTCAGCTTTCTCACAGAGCTTGTCTTCGGCAGAAAAGAGTGTTGAGGACCCCATAGTTCTTTTAGGATAGCCTTGCCAATCTTCTCTTCAGTGATTGCCCTTGCTCTTGCTCGGGTTTGTCTTCACCTCAGCTCCAAAACCATGTTAAGTTATGGTATGTTCTATGCTTATAACAGTTTACTTCTTTTTCTTATTATATTCCACATATTAGCAATCACATGTACATAAAGTAAAGTGCAGACAAAACATTAAACGATCGACAGAAAACAAGCCAAGACAAGAGACACAAGATGTGGCGGCTAGCTAGGGACAAACCCCACAATGTGTGGGGAAACCTTTTGATCAAATCTTCTTTTATCTTCAATAATTCAGCAGAGAGAAATAGTACAATAAATTTGATTTATATCAGCAGTAGCAAACCATAGATCAGCAATATCAGCATTAGCGGCTTCATCATCAAAACTAGGGCAGTCGATATCTCACAAACCAGCCATCAGATCGACTTGATTCCACCATCAAAAGTTGTAGCCTTTAGAGGAGGTTTAGATGAACCTACAACGCAGATTAGAAGAGGAGGTTTGATGGTCCATGCTGGTCAAAGTTTGGATCTGCAGTTGTAGCTTCAGTTTCAGCAGCTTTCGGCAAACGAGGGCAGTTGATATCTCGCAAACCGTCCATCGGATCGACTTGATTCCACCACCAAAAGTTGCAACCTTCAGAGGAGGTTTAGATGAACCTAGAACACAGAGCAGAAGAGGAGGTTTGATGGTCCACGCTAGTCAAAGTTTGGATTTGCAGTTGTAGCTTCAGTTTCAGCAGCGTCCGGCTTCACATGTGTGAGAAAGAGACCCTTTTCTGTGCAGTAGAGAAGAGACTCTTTTCTGCACAATAGAGAGAGAGAGAGAGAGAGAGAGAGAGAGAGAGAGATGAATGAGTGCAAATTAGGAAAAGTCCTCTTGTATTTATACACAATTGTTGATGTTTGAATAGATGCGACTGTTGGGCTTCTGAGCCTACATGAGTTGTAGGTCGGCTTGATAATAATTCCACAATCAAAATAAATTCATATCTCCATGAATGCTTATTGGAATTGGATGATCTTTAGATCAATCCTACACCTCTCGATGAGAGGAATCTAATGAACATATTATCAGCCATGAATAAGATGAACCACATGAAGTTTGGCCCTAGTTTCCAATTTTAACAAAAGAGAAGTAAATCTATTATCTATTTCTTATACTTGGGCCTCTTGCCACCACGAGAAATGTCTAATTTTTTAGTCTTGTTGGAAAATCAGGATCTTTGTCATTAATATCACCCTCTAAGCATTAATATCCAGAGGTATCTTTGTCATTACCTTTGTATCTGTATAGGGATCTTTGTTTGAGTGATGCGTACATTTTTAGGAGGGTCATGATAGAGGAGTTCGACAACCAATGTCACTAACGTCAAGGTATGTAGAGGGATTGGTGCTCTTGATTAAATACGAGTTCCATACCCTAATACATGACAAAAGTCAATGGAAACTTTGCAATCCCCCAATCCTAAAATCCTGAAAAACTAAAAAGTTTGCTGGATTTTGAATGAAATCTAAAATTTTACTTTCTCCATATGAAATCCAATGAGGCTGGAAGCATTCTCAAACATCCTGAGTCATTTCATGGTAATGTTAAAAATTTAAATAAAAGTGACATTCTCCTTAATCTTCATTACATTACCATGAATAACATATCAATACTAGGGCCATAGACTTGATCATTAAGCTCTGCCACTCAAAAATTATTTGTTTCTTTCAAAACAAATTGCATTTCGAACATTACTACAAAACAAAAATTGCAAAAAAGGCAAAACGCTCCGGAAAACACTCTCGAAAAGGTAGGGAGCGAATTTTTTTTAGGGAGCGCGCTCCTGACCCGCTCCCGAGTCGCTCCCGCCCGGAGCATGGATTGGGAGCGAGATCGAGGGGGGCGGCAGTGCTCCCCCGCAACACTGGTTTTGACTATAGAGAAATTAAAATTTTTTAACTACACAAAAATTTTCCCCTTAAAATTTTAAAGTCTTAAACCCCTCGCACAAAAACCCCATGAAAGAACTTTAGATTAAAAATTTAATTATTCCTTAGGCAAAATTTAATGTGGAAAACAATTAATTAAGTTTTTTAATGTAAAAAATCAAAAGGCTTGATAAATTAAATTTTTAATGGGCTAAAGCCCATATTTAAATTTAAAATTTTAATGTGAAAGCACAAATTTTTCTTTTGATTTAATTCTTTAGAAACATCAAAAGCACATTGAAAAAATGGGAGTCAAAATTTTTATTTTTTGTCTAAAAAATAAATAAATCAAAATGTCATAAAAAATCAAAACAAAAAGGAAAAGCAAACAAAATGAAATTCAATTTCTAAAAAGGAAATCAAAGTCACACCAAAAAGTTAAAATTTAAATCTCCAATTTAAATCCTCAAAAATTAAATAATTTCGATAGTGATGATTAAAGATTAATTAAATCTTTATGAATGGTTGAGATTAATTTGACAGGGATCAAGCCAACTAGCCATTGGAGATTTTACCTATAAATTTTTATTTTTATTTTGTTTCAAACTAAAAATAAAAGTGAAGAGCAAACAAATTTAAATAAAAAGCTTAAACCCTAAAAGAATTAAAACATAAAATACAAAGGGAAAAGGAAAAGGAAATGAGAAAGTGTTTTTGCAGGTCGAAGGAAAATGGCGGCGATGGCAAAGGAGCGAGGAGCAGCAAGCAGAAAGGGACGCAAAGGGAGGGCGAGGAGAATGGCAACCGACAGGCAGAGAAGGGTTCACGCACAGGTTAAGGGAGCAACGTGAGGAAACGTAGGAAACTGAGAGACAGAAGTGCTGCGAGGATGAGTTAAGCGAGGAGTAGCAAGGAGAAAGATGCAACTCGAGGAGGAGACGCGCTGGGCAACATGCAGGCAACAAGGAATGAAACCACGAGAAAAATGCAGGCAACAAGGAATGAAACCACGAGAAAAGAAAAACACAGAATTGAGAACCAGAGAAATGGATAAACAAAGAGAAAAAGCACAACAGTAGAAGAAAAGCAAAGAGGAGAAGGGTTAGCAACAAATAGAAATTTAGGCAGCAGATGGAAGGAGAAAAACGCAGAGGAGAAGGTTGCAATTTCATAGAAAATAAAGAAAAACGTAAATAGACGGAGCAACAAATTTTAAAGGGTGCTTCAAGGTAGCAGATGGTAGCCCAACAACCTTAAAATATTTTTCTAGAGATTTATATTTTTAAAATGATATATTCCTGCTTCAAATCCTCTCAGGAAAACTCATGAAATCCCTAGATTTAATTTTGAAACCCTCGGACTGTAAAAAGCGTTGAATAATGAATGTCCTTGCAAAATGGTATTGAGGCCAGATCTTACGCTACAAGGTCTAGATCTGGCTTCAAATAATTTTTTTCCTTTAGATCTGCATCTGCAAATGAAACGAAAACAAAAATACCCAGAACTCAGATATACAAAATTAAATAAAAACTCCAAAAACCCAAGTTAGAAAAAAATTCCAAATCTGTATAAAAAATTTCCAGATCTATGCACAAAGACGGTAGATCTATTAGATCTGAGGAGCATAAATCCAACTCAGCATCTAGATCCAATAATCTAAGGCTCTCAGTAGCCAAATCTATCAATTTTTCCACAAAAAGTTTAAAAGATTTTGAACTTTTTAGAGAGGTAGTAGCCCAAAAACACTTTACAAAAATTTTCTTGAGATAAGTCCTGGAGCTTATATGAAGTAGGTTCTTCAGAAAATATATGTTGAGAGTTGGTTGGTCCAACCGAGGACTATCCCCAAACACTCAATGAGAACCTGAAAGATCTTCTGCAAACACTAGATCAGCCATCAAACCAAGTAGAGAAATAGAACAACAATAAAATTATGAAGAAATAGAGATACTTGCTACTTCAATCAAAATTAAAAATGTTACCCTAAATCAAACAAGCTAAATAAGGTACCTGTATTTAGATTGTTCTAAGAGAGCTATTGATTGATAGTTTTCACATAATATTAAGCAGAAATTAAAACAATGTTACCATAAATTCATGAAGAGGAACACCATCGCACATTGAAACCTCAAAGACTTTTGCATAAATTTTGAAAAAGTATACGAGAGAGCTTGAGTCCTAGCACACGATTCAAAGATCGGATGAAAAAATTCACTGACACTGACCTCTAATTTATAGGTAAAATCTCCAACGGCTAGTTGGCTTTATCCCTGTCAAATTAATCTCTACTATTCATAAAGATTTAATTAATCTTTAATCATCACTGTCGGAATTATTTAATTGTTGAAGAAAAATCGAATTTTTCATTTACTTGATTTTTAATTAACTCAAAATTAATTATTTTGATTTAATTTCCTCAAAAATTTGACCTTGACTTAACTGCCAAGGCCCAAGGGTCCAAAATTCCTTGATTTCCTCAATATTCCCTTGGCCGGGGACCTCCAAAAATTAACTTATTTAAAACTCACGAATTTCACCATTGGAGAACTTAATTTTACCCAGGACACAAAATTAATTAAATTTCTGGCTTAGGATTTTAATTTAATTTGGTCAGAAAATTTAATTAATTGACTTATGAGGAGATTAATTAATTTTTCCAACCCTCTAATACTTATCCATGGTGTCTAATTATGAGGGACCATGCACTAAATATTTTTTACATCAAGATATTACAATTTAATACATGAAGGGGGAAAACTTATTCATTATAGGCCTTCAATATTTACCCATTTCTGCGACAAAATAAATATAATTTAGTAGGCCAAGTGACTTGTAATAAAATAATTTAGCCAATTAGCCAAAATTATTCCCAAGTTACTTTTACAAAAACTCGATCTAAAACACGAGGTGGGTGAGGGTGGAGGTAAAAACTCTGCTGATCATTTGTGTCTAGAGACACAGATGAATCAGTGAGACAAAAAACCTCATAAAATGGAGATTGTCACCAAAACCATAGGTTTACCTAGGCTGTTACATACAGACGTAGTCATACTAGGATTATTTACGTTATACATATGTAGAATGGGTTGACATTTTTACAAAATTGCCAACTGATGATGAAATTTGTAAGGCGTGAACACTCTTAACACGATAGATCTCTTTTGCGAAAAAAGGGGTGTAATGCTATGGGGTCGTTGACATAGAGCGATCAACATCTGGCTCTACTTGGGGACACGTTGCTTCATCGGAGGAATGTGAGAATCCAAAATCTGCATCCAAGCAACACACAAGATTACATCAGTAACGTCCATCCAAAAATCATCATATAACATTCAATACATGAAAATAGAAGCTCTTCTATCATTAACAATTCTACTAATCATGAAAAGTAAATCTAATCCTAAAACAGAAATGAAATGTTGAAATGACAAGGTGTAGGGTTAGAGATACAATACAAAGGATGTCTTGTGGCATCAGATGTGTTCAATATAATGCATACTAAGCATTTGCTTGCTTTTTGGCAAATCTGTGGGTTGTTTTTCGGATGTGCCATGCCCAATCCTGCATATCATAGGACTTTGTCTTATCCGAAAATCGAGCTACTCTCGACCATTAGATGCATCAAATCGCTTCCTTCTGCTTTTATGCTTTTTTCTCTTCTTCTGGGTGGGTTGTGATGTCAACAATGAGACCACTATAGATTTCCTGTCTTGATCTTGAAGATGTTTGGATGAAATATGTGAAGAATCTGAAGTATGCCCAATCTTATTCTGAATATACTCTGTTCATGGTGATACACAAGCTCGGTCTTCCTTAACCAAAGTCGACTTGTCCTTAATGGGAAAAATTACCTCCTTGCGATGAGATGGGAAATGCTTCAGTGGACTGGGAGATCTGTGAGTCGTGACAAACCCTTTGTGCTTTGATCTAACCTGAAGTCTCAGAACTTGTGCGTGTTTCGTCATTTGCAACTTATCCTGAAGAGTGGCCTTTTCTATTTTGATGACATCAATTTGGTTAGAGTGTTCAACCTTCACAACATTGATTTCCTTGACATGGCTTTCCTCCATGGTCAATAATCTGTTTTGAAGAGAAATCTGTCCAGCTTCCATGTTCTTCATCATTGTGTTATGATGTACCTAAATAGTACTCATTTCTTTCTCATGATGACTCTGCATGTCGGTCCTCATAGCCTCCATCTTCTGAGCACACTTTTCTACTACGGTGGCTATGTGATTAGAGTGTTTAATTTTCATGATTTCTATCTCCTCATCACGTTTTTCTAGCTGGGTGTACAAAGTTCTCATATCCTTGGTGTAATCAACTATCAATTTTTCTTGATTAAGCTCCATGTTTTTTATCAGCTGCTTTAGTTCTTTAATAAGATGCTTATCATTTTCCCTTTCATTCTCGATACTGATTTGACAACTTGTTCCTGCTTTTCCACTATCATGGATTTGTCTTGCAACGGTACAATTGGATTCATCATGAGAACATTCACAATGCCCGCAATATGGCATATTTTGATATGGAGAATTGTCTTGAAATATTTTGTTGATAGTTGGGTTCTTTACAAGGTCACTTTCATCCTTTTGCATAGTACTAGGGGCACAAGGCAAGCCACCTTGATCTCCATATATATCTTTAAAAGCATTGATGATGTATTGTAAAGAAGCGAAAAAATCCTCAGGACAATTACGAAACCAATCCAAAGCATCACCTTCTAAAGAAAAGGCAAAGAGACCCATCTTAACATCTTCATGATTATATTGTGAAAGAAGACAATATCTGGTTATTATATCAGCAACCCTAGAGAGATGTTCTAGCAGTGGTTGAATCACCTCTTGAGAGCAAAGGCAATTTATGAATGGCCTCTTTCGGCATATGATGAAGAAAGTTAGAAACATGACACGGGGCAAACAAGTCATCCATGATGACTTGTTTAAAGGGAAAAGGAGGGGCTAAATGGATGCTAGAGAGAGACCCTTTCTCAAGAAAAATCAAGAGATCCCTAAGAAGCGAGCTTCTAGCAGAAATTCTTGTAAGATATGTAAGAAATGGAGTCACCACTTGAGCATGAATCTAGCTCTAAGATCCAAAAGGCAAACCAAAAGGTTAGTCAGGGAGAAAGCAGATGGATACCATGGAGGGTTTCTTGTTTGAGGATTAATGGATGAATAAGTGGAGTTTCCACCCAAATAGGAAACCAACCTAAATGTCCAGGTGCTAAATGTGTAGATAAAGAAGATGAAAGGATTAGTGAGGTGACGAAAGATAAGGTGATGAAAAGATGAAGAAATATAACAGTGCCAGAAAATGTGGCATTGACGGGAAAATGATGAAAGACTGAAAAGATGAGGATGAATGTCATAAAGCCAAGGTCCAATAATTTGGTCCCCGCTAACGGTGCCAAAAAATGTTGTCCCGCTTGACGGGCTAATGAATGGTGGAAAAGATTAGATGATTAGAAAAATTTCGTGAGGACCAAGGACAAAAAAACTCTATCCCCAGTTACGGCACCAAAAAATGTTGTCGCACAGAATGTCTAGGCACCGCGACAACGTCTCAGATCAGGGGCTATCACCCTGATCCCTAATCTCTCCGTTTAAGTTGTCTCCCTACAACATGCTAAGGGGGGTAGACCCAACTTATATTTAGAACAAAAAAATGAACAATAGAAGTAAACACTTTTATTAATATAATTTTTATAATGAATCAAGTACAATATGGGTAGGGCTCCAACCCTTGATGATGACACCTAGGCTCCAACCTGGGATGTGCCAAGCACCTACTTGGACTTTAGTGAGGCTTCGAACTCTAGGGCTTTGACCCTATCTTATCCAAGGCACCAACCTTGAGTTCAGGAGCACCAACTCCAAGGACACCAATCCTTTAGCTTTGCTTTGTCAAGATACGTTAGGTTGTTCTTCATGGCTCCCAAAGTCTTCTTCAATGAGCCATATCAATCTTCATCGATCCCTTCACTTAATCATCATGTCATAGCATCAATGACAACCTTATCTCATAGAAGGTGTCACCACTGCTCTTCATTATACCCAAGCAAAGATCTCTCCAAGTCACCTCATGATGATCAATGCATCATGGTCTCCAATGATCTCCACAATTCTTCAGTGTGTCTACAATGTGCAGCACTAAGCTCTGCACCTGCTCTAAGCCTCTTTAAAGGTTGGTCCAACAATGCTTCAGATATGCATAAGCTCCAAACAATACTTCACAGGTGCTCCAAAAGGTCTTAAACCAACTTCAACGATGATGGCTTCAATAGGTCCAGACACAGTGTCCTTGCTTAGTCTTCAATAACCCTTCATTACTTAATGACAACTTTGTCTATTGTAGAAAGGGTCTCCTAAACAATTCATATCTCCCCAAGATATTCTTCGTAAGATTATTTCATCAAGATTTGAACAATGTCCTCAAGGTATCCTCTTTTGCTACAAGTAGTACAAGAGAAGGTTGCTTTAAATGTATACAAATCCTCAAGGTCTACAACTGATCTGATAATCACCCTATGAGTGACCTCAATTGAAGATTTGTTACAAAAGGTATTACAGACTCGTGCTGGTGTGTGTTCTGTGTTATTGAAACAACGGATCGATCAGATTGCCAATACACAGAAAATAAGTGGAAAGAGAGCAGAGAAATACAGTAAGCAACACAAAGACACAAACAATTTTTAATAAGGAGTTCACCCTATTCTCCAGTGCTACGTCTTCGGTCCAACTTCAGTGGTGGCCTTGTTTTATTGTGTCTTTCAGCAGAGAAATTACAATACAGGGACTCAATGTGAGTTCTCCTGAAGCAGATTTTGCTAGGTAGGGTGGTTCTTGGATTCCCCAAGCCACTCAGAGTTCACAGAATCTTTTTCTTCCTACTAGCTCTGTGACCCTTGGTCTACAGTGGAAAGAGCCAAATGTGATGCTCAGTCAGGACAGATTCCTCTATGGGAAGGCTTGAATCTTCAAGCTCTCTGGTGCTCGACGCTGTCTGTGGTCAGCTCGACCCTCTGTCTCCTTTGCTTGGCTTTACTGTTCTCTGTGTTCAGTCCTCCTCTCAGGGTTCACTGTTCACTGTCTCTCTTGGTCGCTTGGACTCCTCTCAAAATCCTCTTCTTCGACTGTCTCTATTCATGGCTTTAACCATTCGATCCCTATGCCTGTTCGGTTCCTCTCCCGCCTGCGTCGATTCTCCTTTTGCAGCTGCGCTTGGAGTTCCCCTGTTCGGCGTCAGCATGAACACTCGGGAAGTGCCACGTGTCCCCGTCGGAACAGCGCCAACCTGCTCGTTGATTCATTTCTTCGGTTATGTCGTGGATATGTTCTTTCTCCACCGTGGCGGTCAAACAGATTCCAAATCCCTCTAAATCGCGGCTTAATTCCCTGTCGATTCCGCTTCTTTCTATCGGGCGCAATCTCAACCGTCTGATCTAGGCTCCTTAAGATCCGACGTCATATGCACGTCGAGCGCGGTTAACTTGCTCGACTGACAGGGCGCGATCATGGCGGTTTTTCCCTCACCTCTGTTGCCACGCGTCGATCACTGAGTGGGATCGCTCCGCTCTCCTCCGAAACCTCTTACCGTTCAAGGGCGCCCTGATCTATACCGCCGGTTTTCCAAAGCACGAGTCCCACCTTTGTCCTTTAGCGCTTTTTGTTTCTCCGCCCGCGGTTCTCTGGCTCCCAACGTGACCAAGGGCTTAAGGCTTCCCCATTTTGGCCTTGTTTGCCCAGCTAAGCGCTAATCGCGCATCAAAATCGCCTCCTTTTCTCGATCCGGGGCTCCCAGGGGCTGTTTTGACCTCCTGCGCAGTCTCCATGGGCCTCGGTCAGCGCGCTTTGACCGAGGTCCTCGTCGTTCCACGTTGGTGGCCATTGCCACTGGTTCAAGGTGTTTTTTTGATCGATGTTTTGGAATTTTCAAGGATTTGTTTCATCCCGATACAATCAAGGTTCTTTGTCAGTCATTTATGGATCCGATTCGGATCAACAACCTTGACTGTCCTCCTGTTCGGGCTGCCTTAAGTCTGTTTACTAGAGGTCTAATCTAGTTGATGATATTACACTGCAGGAGGTTTGTCCACTATTCGAGCTACCACAGTGAGGCTTATACCCTCTCTGAGTTACCAAAGCAGTATATTCACTGCCATAGTTATGCTTATGAGCTACCACAATCACTGTATTAGATGAAACAATTTGAAGGAGAGATCCGAGCTATGTTGCTGCACCTAATCATCACTTCTGCACCACAGTCAAGCTATCACTGTCAAGCTGAAGAATTCATGCCAAGTTAAGGCTACACCATAGTTCAATGTCAAGAATTTGAGCCCATAGTCCGAAGTCTAAAACACTATAATTTCCACAATCAGTGAGCTGCTACGGATCCGACCCCTGGAAGACCTAATCCAAAGTCCTGTAGCTGCAATAGAGCAAGGTCTGAAATATGTATTTACTCCACAGGTTTGAGCTCCACCGAGGCCGTTACACCAAAACCCGCAGGGGTTGGGAAACTTTCCAAACCAGTAACTGGGATTCCCAGGGTGGAAATTACGGATTCCATAGAGGTGCTGTGATTCTTCCAACACCCCCCCTCAAACGTAACTCGGGGGAATCGAACCTGGGTCTAGGCTTTGATACCATAATCAATGAATGGATTGAATTGATTTACAATGAGCAATGAAGCTCAATAAATAATACAGATGTATTTACAAAAATAGAAACAACAAGTTTCTACTAGGAAATAGAAACAACAAGTTTCTTCTAAGAATCTACAATAAGATCATGAGCATTAAACACTAAAATAGCATTATTCTAATAAGGTCTGAAATATATATACTCCATAGGTCTGAGCTGCTTCAGGTATTTAAACAACGATCTGATTTTAAAGAATTTCTGAAACAATGTTTTGCTATCCTCCTTGGCCTCCTTTATCCTTCTGTGATTATTCTCTGAAATCTTGATCGAATTCATGGTGAAAAATGAAGGTTTAAACATATATTTATAGTGATTTTCGACTAAACATGAAGGGACATGTCTTTGATGCTGGCTGACATGAGTAGGCCAAGTTAAGGTCGGCTCACTGTCCAGACTTAATAAATTAACTTCAAAAATTCATAACTTTCAAACCGCTTGGAGTTTCGGGCTGTGTAATAGCTCATTGGAAAGAAGAAATTATGCTCTAAAAGATGGTGTAGGTTTGATGGAAAGATTCTGCCTCTAAGGAGGTGAAAAATAATTTTTAATGTGACTAATCGTTATTTAGTGCAGAAATATAGGACAACAACATTTTTCATGGATGGGCTTCTCATGGACGAGCTTACTTTTGTTTGGTTTCTTCATCAAGGCTCTTACGCTCATAAATGTCATCATGTCCCCAAGATAGTGATGTGTCATCAATCATATGTAGCATGTAGTCTTTCATCACCATCATCGTATAGTCTTCCATTATCAAGATCATTGGAGGTAAGGACATCTAAGGTTATGGCTTCATAAGATCATGAAGATTATCAAAGATAAGGACATTTATCATATAGGTCATCAAGAGCTCCTAGATCATCAAGGTACTCTTGGCACTTCTTCTTTAGTGACTTGGCATCTTCATCAATGACATTGTAGCATCTTAAGAATATTTGCCATCCCGACTACTGCCATATTGACATCAATGACAACCTTGATTAACAGGGAACCAACCAGTTCGGGAGACACAGTGAAGTGACCAAGTACTTGATTAAGATTTAACAAGACTTATAGGATTTAATTAGATTTAAACGATTGATACCAGTGCCTTATGGAGTCAACAATCTTGCTAGGAAGTTTAGGACCAAGTAATTGATTAGCAACTGCTGCTTGGATGAATAACTATCTTATATGAGATGCAGATCCTAAAACTAATGTGAGATGCGGGAATCTTGGTCAATTTTAGTTAAATGCCTCTCTAAGTTTTAACCCTTCGATCCTTTCTATATTGCGCTTGATTTCGTAGTAATTGGCAGAGAGAATATAAGGTGAAGCACACTAAGGTGTGATTAACGATATCTCTCTTGAAAATTTAACATACCCGGTGCCTCCGACGTTACAGAGAGTTGTGACTCTGACCACTACAAGGTCACCATTTTAAGTACTAGTAAAAGCAATCTTGTCAAGCAGAGATGGATGGGTACCTATCTCTCTATTGACTAAACTTATGTTTGGAAGTAAATTTTAGTTATGCAGAACTAACTTCATATGCAAATGCACAAGATCATTAGACGAAGAGACGAGGCTAGATTCAAGGATTAGAAGCGCTTATGTCACAATGTATCAAAGCTCTTAATCACCAAAATGAAATGTACACTTAACTAGACAAAGATTGAAAGATAAACTTCTTAGCAATATCACAATTAAACCAGAAGCTTACTTCAAATCTTTCTAATACAATTATAGCTCAAAGAGAACAAAAACTTCTTCACAATTTAATATCAGATGCTCAAAAAATGCTCAGCTTAGGAAACAAAAGATATGCATGTTAATCTAGGTTGTCATTGATGTCAATATAGCAGTGTTTGTGATGGCAAATTCTTTGATACATGATTGCCCATTGATCATAATGCTCATAGTGATGAAAGTTTGATATATGATGATATGATGAGATGGATGACTCAAGTGGATTGAATATATATATATATACAGACAGAATAGAAGCAGTAGATCCGTGAAGCAACAGGATCAAGAAGTCAAAGAGGAGAAGCCATCGTGAAGCCAAAGAGTAAGATGAAGAGTTTATCGAAAGCCATCAAAGAAGCAAGTCATCAGAGCAAGAGAAGTAGGTTATCGCATATGCCCAAGGGTAAGTGCTATTGAAAGAACAAAGAGCAACAATGATAACAAAGGAGTAAAGAAGAAAACATCGGAGGAGCCATGTCGGAAGTATTGCATGTAATACATGCCCAAGAAGAACCGATAGGAAGAAAACAATGGAGGAGCATAAACAGAGTTATAGGAGGTCACAGGAAGATAAGCCACAGAAGCAACAGATCAGAAGAACGGAAGAGTGAAGAGAAGTCACAGGAGCAACAACTATCGGAAGAGCGGGGGTAGGAGTGTACAAATGTTTTGATCGTGGCTGAAGGCCTGCACTAAATTCTAGCCGTCGATCTCATTTTCAAACGCTTACGTCACAGTCAACGGCGAGGGTTAGGCCTGTCTTTAACCCGTGTGCTAGTTGAAGACCTCCAAGCCGTAGATTTGATGACCTCGTATATCCAATGGATATCGGGTGATAAAGTGATCGGACGTTAATCTCAAAACTGACCCGAACTTTTACAGATCAAAGATTTTTAATCCTTATTGGCTCCGTAAGGGCGGTTAAGCATCGCGCATGTTCCCCCGACCGATATCGTTGTGAACCATTGGATCCAACGCGCCTTGATCAAATGGTGGAGGATCAACGATTGGGTTTGTTGATCGAGTGGATCAACAACCATCGGATTAATGATGAGATCAATAGTGGAGAATTAATCTGATAAGACTTGGGACTGAGTGGACCCGAGAATTTTATGGACATGGGTATATTTTATTTGGGGTCCAGTCTTGTGCATTCAGGTGGGACCGACGTTCATTGGCGGGTTTTGTGTTAAAGCGCTGCTTGGTGATTCGTCGGGTTTTTTTGTTTAAAACCCACAAAGTAAATGCTTCCAATTTGTATTTATCGCATATCGCATGTGAGAGGAGGAGTCTTAAGAATAACTCCAATTTTTCATGAAGTTGCGATTGCGATTAAAGGTGATGACGTGGTATGTGGGACCTCCATGTGGGTATACCAGCTCTTATATGGTTTCCGTGAATAATCAAGTCTACGGATAAAAGACTCTCCAATATATATTTTTAATATACAAGTCGGCCTCCCTCCAATAGACGTGTCCTTTGGTCATTGGTGAAACTCGTATAAAAATGAGTTAAAATGCTTTAGTTCTGAGTATCTATCTTGGGCACAAAAATAGAGCATAAAGAAGTTCACAACTCGTGAACTTGAAGAGACATAGGAAGTCGAAGGAACAGTAGAAAGAAAGCCAAAGGTCAAGCGAACAAAAGTGGAAGCCGAAGGTCGAGCGAGTGAAGAAGGAAGCTGAAAGGTCTAGTGGAAGAAGAAGCAAGCCGAAGGTCGAACACTCTGTTGACTGGGTTATTTATTGAAAAGCTCAGATTTATGATTGTGTGTGATTCAGATAACAGTTCAAAAGGACGCTCTGCAGATCTAAGAAGATTGTCTGAGTATAAACAGGGTTGTTTTTAATTGAACACACAATATGAAACTGCAACAGTCACTCCTCTAAAGAAGTCAGTCCTGAAGCATTTACCGCGACAGTGAGAACACAGGCTTGAAACAGAGTTGTTTTTGTGTAGAGCTTAGTGTAGTTCATTGTAGACACATTGAAGTTGTGTGAAGACTATTTAGATCATGATGGCTATTTGAAATCATCATGAGGTAACTTTGCAGACTCTGTTTGGGCAATATGAAGAATTGTGAAGACTCCTTCATATGAAGACAGGTTGTCATTGATGTAGCAGTGAAGCTGTAGACTGACAAAACACAGTGAAGAAGATTTTGAGAGCAGTGTAATACAATCAAAACATTTCTAGACAAAGCAAAACTATAGGGTCAGAGCCCTTGGGGTTGGTGCCTCATAATTAGAAGGAATGGTGTCCTTTGAGTTGGTGCTCCTAAACACAAGGTTGGTGCCTTGAGAAGATAGGGTTGTTGCCCTAGCGGTTGGAGCCTCTTAAAAGACCAAGTTGGTGCTTGGCAACAGATTGGAGCCTTATATATATTGTACCTGATTTATTGTAAAGATTATATTAATAAAAGCATTTATTCCTATTTATGTGTTCTAAATATAAATGATTTAATTGGTAAAAATAACAATTGAAAAGGAATACTGATTCACCCCCCCCCTCAGTATTTCCAACAATGCAATTTATCACAATTCCATGATAGAGTACTTAATAATTACTCGAAAAATTCACCAAGAAATATGCAATAAACATCCAATAGTTCAAGTAATTAAACCACGCTTAGAGTTAATTCAACGACGAACAATCTCGATAAGATGTCAAGCATAAGAAAATGCTAAAAACCTTAGCATGCAAAATACTCTAGCAATTGAATTTCAAAAATCTAAATACCACGGAGAACCATGAAATTCAAATGCTATGCAATTCAAATAATTCTAGAATAAAAATGATTTTTCTTATGTGACCCAAATCTAGAAAAACTTATTGCTTTCTTATAGTCAATCTTTAGAGACGATTTAAAAATGATTTAAACATGTTTTGACTATAGAGAAATTAAAATTTTTTAACTCCACAAAAAATTTCCCCTTAAAATTTTAAAGCCCCAAACCCCTTGCACAAAAATCCCATGAAGGAACTTTAGATTAAAAGTTTAATTATTCCTTAGGCAAATTTAATGTGGCAAATGATTAGTTAAGTTTTTTAATGTGACAAATGTAAATAATCAAAAGGCTTAATAAATTAATTTTTTAATGGGCCAAAGGCCATATAAGAATTTAAAATTTTAATATGCAAGCAGAAATTTTTCTTTTGATTTAATTCTTTAGAAACATCAAAGCCATATTAAAAAAATGGGAATCGAAATCTTAAATTTTTATTTTTTATCTAGAAATAAAAACAAAATCAAAATGTCATAAAAAATCAAAACAAAAAAGAAAAGCAAAAAAATGAAATTCAATTTCTAAAAAAAAGAAATCAAAGTCACACTAAAAAAAGATAAAATTCAAATCAAAAGTTTAAAGTTTTATTTTTAAGTCAAACAAAAATAAAAAAATGTAAAAAAAAGCAAACTCATAAAAAAATAAAAAAAAATTAAATTTTTATTTTGTTTCAAAATAAAAATAAAAATGAAGAGCAAACCTATTTAAATAAAAAGCTTAAACCTTAAAAGAATTAAAACATAAAATACAAAGGGAAAATGAAAAGGAAATGAGAAAGCATTTTTACAGCTTGAAGGAAAATGGTGGCGATGGCATAGGAGCGAGGAGCAACGAGCAGGAAGGGACACAAAGGGAGGGTGAGGATAATGGCAGAGCGCAGAAGGAGACACATGAAACAGAGAGGAAAGAGCTGTGAGGATGAGTTAAGAGAGGAGCAGCAAGGAGAAAGATGCAGCTCGAGGAGGAGACACGTTGGGCAACACACATGCAACATGGAATGAAGCCACGAGAAAAGAAAAACATAGAAATGAGAAGAAGAGAAATGGATAAACAAGAGAAAAAATGCAGCAGCAGAAAAAAAACGTAGAGGAGAAGGGTTAGCAGCGAATGGGAATTTGGGCAGTAGATGTGTTAAACTCACATGGAATGCAAACAACGCATATGAAAGATAAGCATTAGATTGCATATATTATTGACATGATATACATTTATAATACGTTGGAGTGACCATTGGATTCCATATTCCAAGGTCTCTTGGACTCTGGTGGTTGCTCACATTCCACACCAACCCATATAGGATTACGTGTCCAACATTCCCCCCCTTAATCCGAATGGGTATGTATGAGTCCAAGAAGAGAGCTGTAATACACAATGTGCAAAAAATGCATGGCAACACTAGGCTGAATGTGCTCTTTGAAATGTTGGTATAAGGGGGGTGATTTAAGGAGGACTCAACTTGCCCAAATTTCTTGGCCATGCACCAGCAACCATAATTTTTCATGCCAAATCCAAAAATGTAAAGTTTTTGAAATTTGGAGCCCTCTAGCAAAAGCGAGTGTCACGTGGCGCGACGCATAGGGAGGCAAAACCTGTTTTCTGTGCAAAAATATAAAAAAATGCAAAAATTGCTCCAAATTTTTTGAAATTTGGGCTGGACCTTCTCTATCAAGTGTCATGTTGGGCTAAAGAGGCTTCGGCCAATATCTGAAGACGATCATGCTCCTTTCGCCTCTTTTGCTTCTTTGTTGCCGCCTTTAATTTTGCCTTTAGACTCCTTATTCGTGCCTTGGAACTCATATTTTGCGCCCTGTAATGGAAATACATGTGTCTCAACAATGCTTTGTCCCTATCGGCCTTGGCCAACAGTCTCTCTAGGTGGATGTTGATTCTCTCGAGCCAAGACTCCCGATCATCATTAATCTCTTGCTCCAATGAAGTGAATTCAATCCTCCTCCTTTGGGCAGCTTGGCGATTCTCCCGGATGTTTTGTAACTCCATGATTGCTTGCTGATCTTCAAGCTGTTTGTTCCTCTGCTCCAAGTATTTCATAGTCCACTTAGCCGTCTCCAAGTTGAGGGACAAGGCTTTGATCTCTGTTTGTTGCTCCTGGATGATCTCTCTAAGATGTGCATTTTGCAAGCCCATGTCTGTATCCTCATCCTGAACAAGAATAAAGCCCCGCTCACCTGAAGGCCCCTCGTCCTGCATTGGCCTTGTTGACTATTGGAGTAGCACCTGATGATTATGTGAAGACTCCATGCCCAAGGATGATCCAGAGGACACTTGTACCATCAGATGTCATCAGTCAACAAAGTTTTTTAACTCTCCTTCTATCTTCTTATCATCTTTCTTCTTTGTACCCAGATTCCACACCCTGCGGGGAATTGTAATAAGTGATGCTAGTATGATGATTTTCTTGAATTTGTAACAGGCCTAGGATGTGGGACTCGATCAGCAAACGAGTAAACCTTGGAGTGTTTTTTTTATCCGGTTAATTATCCCTTCTTTTTCAGAGGCGGATAATTCTCTGGATTTTTTCACTCATTTTTACCCCAAAGCCGAGGTGACCGGTTTGAAGATTGAGCCCCTGACACATCTTAGTGTCTAGGGTCGATGTATATTACCATACTAGATCACACAAAAGGTTTCGTGGAATTTGGCCAGGTCTAAGTAGGATTTTTTAATAGTTAAAAATTTCCCGCAAAACGGGATTTTTTAATTATTTTCTATGTAATAGCATAAATAAATGGCCTTAGGAAATGTCTGGGGCGTATGACCACTCGAAATTCATCCTCAAAGGCCCAGCATTCTCCTAGAGCCCACTTTGGGGGTCAAAAAATGACTCAGAGTCCTTCAAAAGCCGATTTTTCAAGTGACAGTGGCAAAAATGAAGAAAAAATTAAAAAAAATGAATAAT
>APFE031569481.1:51448-111802 GCA_000404065.3 Pinus taeda
CACATCAATCCTGCTACAGTTGCCATGGAGAACACATCAATCCAGGCCTCACAGGAGAACACATCAATCCTGCTACAGTCGCCATGGAGAACACATCAATCCAGGCCTTAGAGGAGAACACATCAATCCTGCTACAGTTTCCATGGAGAACACATCAATCCAGGCCTCACAGGAGAACACATCATCCTGCTACACAGGAGAGAAAATCATCCTGTTCCACAAGAGAGCAAATCATCTTGTCCCACAAGAGAGTGAATCATCTCGTTCCAGTGCACACCACCAGGGGAGGGTGAGTCACCCTGTGGTTGTATGTTGCTCCAGTAAGAACCGCAAGTCCTCAGAGCTCGCAGAGCTCAATGTATGCAACATGCAGGACCCTTGTACAAGGGTTTCTTGATGACTCCAAGTCGTTTGGGAAAATCACAGATTAGATCTTACCTCGGGGCTTTGACAAGGTGTATCGACCTGTACATCATCTTAATGTGATGGAGCCTCCTTGCTCATCGACTTACCATATCCTAGATGATGTCTATATGCTGGAGCAATCGACGAATACATGATTCCTCAGTAATCGAATCCCACCTCTGGTTGTTACAGAGAATCACAGTGGTATGTGTTCAAACAGCTCATTGAAGAGCTTTCCCAACCAGGCAGCTTCCTATGAGATCACACTCGTAGATATGTATCTGGTCTTGGCTATGCTTATGGCAACCAACTTCTGCTTCCTACTCATCCATTATATCGAAGCAGAATCCAAAGAGAAACAACACTAAAAGTGCTCCAGTGATCCTCCACACTACTTGCCTAATCAGCATTCGAATAATCATGCAGTTTCATATTTCCGACAGTGTATCTCAATCCATGAGAGATTTTGTCCTAAAGACATCTCAGAAGATTCTTGGCACCAATCTAGTGAAGCTCAACCAAATATGAGCTCACAATGCTAACTGCAAAACATATGTTCGGACGGAGGTTCACCAAGAACATCAACAGGAATGAGTTTTTTTTTTTTGAAACTCAGAGGCATTTCCCAAATCTGGTCCGACATCACTACCATATAACTTTTGAAAGTTAAGATCCTCGAGGTAGTCACAAGCTTGCATTCCATCATACCAAATCTTTTCAGAATCTTCACCACATATTTTACTTGAGATAGGAAAATTTCCCTTTGCTTTTGCCACACTTCAAGTCCTTGGTTCTTCATTTCAAATTCAGAAGCCAACTCCCTCTTACATTTGTGAATGAGAGGGTATGCACCTGTTAGAAAGAGGTCATCCACGTACAACACCAGTCTGAGATGTTTGTCATCTTCAACCTTAAAGTAAAGGTTAGGATCAGCTTCACTCCTAGTGAATCCCAACTTCATTAAGTAGCTATTGATCCTCTCATACCATGCTCGGGGTGCTTGCTTTAGCGCATAGAGAGCCTTCTTCAACCTGCATACATGAGATTTTCAGTCATAAATCTCAAATTCTTCATTGCTCCACATAGACCTCTTCTTTGATCGAACCGTGCAAAAACGCGGTCTATCCATCTGATGTAGGTTCCATCCTTGTGAAGCCACAAGGGCTATGATCAAGCGGATGGTCGTATATCTGGCAACAGGTGCAAATATCATAGTCTATACCTTCCTTTTGGGAGAAATCGCGAGCAACAAAACGAGCCTTATACTTTTCCATACTTCCATCTGCTGCATGCTTTATCTTGTAAAGCCATTTGGAAGTAACAACTATCTTGTCCTGGGGTTTGGGAACTACTTCCCAGACATCATTCTTCATAATAGACTCATATTCTTTGGTCATAGCATCCTTACATATTTGATGCTTGACGGCATCTGAGAATGATGAAGGCTCATTTTGTATGATCGTGCTTATGATGGTCAGGTATCCCTGATACCTGTTAGGTTTCTTACTTTCACGAAAGGTTCCTTGGGGTGCAGCATGTCCTTCAGTATCATCAAGTATCCCCCTAAGCCATGAAGACCTCTTCCTAGAAGAGGAAGGCTCATGTGGATGAGGATCAATCGGATCCATGGGTTCTTCTACATCAGGCATTGATTCATCATCCTTTTCTTTTGGTTCCTTGGTGTCGACTTCTTGAGAGCTCCTCAAAGTTGGAAGATTGTCCACCTTGCTGAGAGCCATATCTTCGTCAAGGGTGACATCATGACTAATCACGACTTCCCTTTGACCGGCAGTGAACATTTCTTCAGGAGTCTTGGAACCCAATGCTTGATGAGGGCATCGATATTGTACATATATGGCGGTGTTTGTAGTTTCAGCCCATAGAAACTTCGAAAGTGTTTGATCATGTAGCATGGCCCAGACAGCTTCCACAATTGTACGGTTCTTCCTTCCCGCCACACCATTTTGCTCAGGAGTATGTGGTGTAGTAGTCTCCCTCTTAATGCCAGCCTCAGATATGCCTGAGTGAACCAACTGTAATATATCGGAGGTCTTGCTTTGGCTTGAGGGGAATGGTCCCCTTTTGAGCTTTCCTTCGGCACATATTGGACATACACCTTCTTTCTCTACTCGGAATTCGGTCATCCCTGTCACCATTTGTCTTACACCGAGTATAGCTTTATAATGAAGGGGGGCAAACCTCTGATGCCAAAGTTCAGACTGAAGAGATGTGTCATAAGACATGATACCTAGCGGACTTCCATCGACCTGATATAATGAATCAACATGAAACCCAAGACTCAAGAGTAAAGGCATCTTTAACATTATTTTTCCATACACGTACCTTGCCATTGCTGAAGGTTACCTTGTAGCCTTTGTCTTCCATTGCCGAGATGGACACTAGGTTTTTTTTGAGGTCAGGTGCATTTAATACATCCTAGAATTTCTAGCCTTCTTGAATGGTTGTCCTCTTCCTCAATTCCCAGCTCTCCTTTTACCTTTGTTATTGAATTTGTCATTCCTTTGATTGCCATCAGAGGGATCTTGATCATCGTCCTAGTGCGAGTCCTTTCTATCAGGGCACTCCCTTGCATAGTGACCTGCTTTATCGCAGATGTAACATCATCATTTTCTTCCACCCTTAGGTCCAACCTTTCCTTTTGATTTAGTCCCAGAATTATTTCTTTTCTTAGCATGAGAAGAAAAGGCAACAGGAGGACCTTTAGGCATGCACATTTCTTGCTCTTCTTCCCTTGTTTCTTCTTGAATGCATCTAGCCATTAATTCCTCGAAACCAGGAATTACATTATTGTTCAAAAGAGTAGTCTTGAACACATACCATTCGGATGGTAATCCTCCAAGATTCGTGAGTGCCATTTCCCTATCAGTAATAGCCTCCCCAATAGATAGCAGATCGTTCTTGATCTCGGTTATTCTTAAGAAGTATGTTTGCATATACTCATCTTTACCCTTCTTGATTTCCCTCAGCTTATTTCTAAGAAACAAAACTTGATTTGCATCATTAACTTTAAATAAACTCACCAGTTTATCGTAGATTTCCTTGGAGGTGTTTAGGTCAGAGATGTAGACCACCAAGTTCTTGTCGATAGAGTCCCAGATGATCTTCTGTTTTGACTTCTTCGATTTTCCATTTGTTCCATGTAGCAGCGGATGCATTTGATGGAGGCTCAACAATATTGCCTTTTACATGGTCCAGCACTCCTTGATCTTCCAAAGTTAGATCGATAGACATCTTCCATCCGTGATAGTCAGCGTTCTCAAGAAGCTTGCCTTCGGCAGAGTGTTGAGGACCCCATAGTTCTTTTAGGATAGTCTTGCCAATCTTCTCTTCGGTGATTGCTCTTGCTCTTGCTCGGGCTTTGTCTTCAACTTAGCTCTGATACCATGTTAAGATATGGTATGTTCTATGCTTATAACAGTTTACTTCTTTTTCTTATTATATTCCACAGATTAGCAATCACATGTACATAAAGTAAAGTGCAGATAGAACATTAAACGATCGACAGAAAACAAGCCAAGACAAGAGACACAAGATGTGGCGGCTAGCCAGGGACAAACCCCACAATGTGTGGGGAAACCCTTTGATCAAATCTTCTTTTATCTTCAATAATTCAGCAAAGAGAAATAGTACAATAAATCTGATTTATATCAGTAGTAGCAAACACTAGATCAGCATCATCAGCATGAGCGGCTTCATCATCAAAGTAGGGCAGACGATATCTCACAAACCGACTGTCGGATCGGCATGATTCCACCACTAGAAGTTGCGGCTTCCAGAGGAGGTTCAGATGAACCTACAGTGCAGTTCGGATGAGGAGATCTTCTAGTCCACGCAGGTCAAACTTTACTTCTGTAGTTGCAGCTTCAGTTTCAGCAGCTTCCTTCAAACTAGGGCAGTCGATATCTTGCAAAGGGTCCATTGGATTGACTTGATTCCACCACCAAAAGTTGTGGCTTTCAGAGGAGGTTCAGATGAACCTACAACTCAGTTCCGATGAGGAGATCTTCTAGTCCACATAGGTCAAACTTTACTTCTGTAGTTATAGCTTCAGGTTCAACAACTTTTGGCTTCACATGTGTGAGAGAGAGACCCTTTTATGCGCAGTAGAGAAGAGACTCTTTTCTGCGCAGTAGAGAGAGAGATGTGATGAGATGAGTGAGTCCAAATGAAGGAAAGTCCTATATTTATACACAACGTTGGTGTTTGAATAGATGTGATTGTTGGGCTTCTGAGCCTATATGAGTTGTAGGTCGGCTTGATAATAATTCCATAATTAAAATAAATTCATATCTCCATGAATACTTATCGGAATCGGATGATCTTTATATCAATCCTACACCTCTCGATGAGAGGAATCTAAAAAAAATATTATCAACCATGAATAAGATGACCTACTGATCTGATTTTCACCCTATGAGTGACCTCAGTTGAGGATATAATAAACAAAGGTATTACAGACTCATGTGCTAGTGTGTGTTATGTGTTATTGAAACAACGGATCGATCAGATTGCCAATACACAAACATTTTGAATGGAAAGACAATAGAGAAATACAGTAAGCAATACCCCAAGGGTACTGTTTCAACATTGGATCAGGAATGACCTCCTGGTGCAGTAAGAAACAAAAGTCTGTGGCTCTAAGCTCGTCTGAGGTAGAATATATGGCAGCAAGCACAACTTCGTGTGAGGCCATATGGCTTAGAAAACTGCTGGTAAACCTATTTAGAAGAAATATGGAGGCGACCAAGATCATGTGTGATAATCAAGTTGCATCAAACTCTGAGAATCTAGTATTCCATGATAGGTCGAAGCATATTGATATCTGGTGTCACTTTGTCAGAGATTGTGTCCAACGAGGAGCTGTACGGCTGAGCTACACTCCTACAGGGGAACAAGTGGTAGATATCCTCACCAAGGCCCTTGGAAAGTCAAAATTTGACTACTTCAGGGAAAAGATGGGGATGGTAAGGAACCCCTTTTAGAAGTAGTGTGTTAGCAGCACGAATGAAGAGGGAGTTGCAGTCCAGATGCAGTGTTGGGAGAAAGGACCAGTGACAACACAGATGCAGAGGGAGTTGCAGTGCAGATGCAGTGTTGGGAGAAAGGACCAGCAACAGCACAAATGTAGAGGGAGTTGCAGTGCGGATGCAGTGTTGGGAGAAAGGACCAGCAACAACATGGATGTAGAGGGAGCTGTTGTACAGTTGCAGTAGTGGCAGTAGCAAAGTCATGGGTAGTAGTACAAGATGCAGCAGTGCAGAGGATGTTGGGCAAGGAGGCTTAACATCAGCACAGGGACCGATGCCAGATGATCAAGGTGATACTCAGTGAGGAGTATTACTAGAGCATAGTCCTCGCTAAGAGGGAGTATTGATTTGGGGTAGCATTGGATGTGCTCTAGCCACAAAATTTGGTGGAGAGGTTGGGGCACATGAGATCTCCAATACCAGAAAGGGTTTGGGTAGATTCTAAACAGATCAGGAGATATTAAAATAATTAATATTTTTAATGGAGTCCCCAAGTCTAAACTTAGGGAAAATAAAATATTAATGTGTATTAATATGAATCTGTGTTAGAGTGGTCCAGAAGACAAGGATCAAGCCATATCTAATCTTAGCCTTTGATTATGGATTTAATCTCGGCCGTTGATTTGTCAACGAGGAAAGTATAAGAGGAGGCTTGAGGGTCACTTGGAGAACATACTGAGGGAGACCAGTTAGTTCAATTTCTATAGCAGGGTTTGCTGAGAAATTGAATCAGTGGTTTGGAGAGCAGTCAGGAGGCAACAAGTATGGAACAGAGAGATGGGAGATTAGCGCAGAGGCAGAAGAGGTAGATGCAGAGCCAGAGAAAGTCACACAAAGACTGCGCAGAGCCAGAAGGGCCTGCGTCATCCATGCAGAGCCTGCAAGAGTGACGCAGAAGGCGAGAGAGGCTGCGCAGAGCCTCAGGATTCTGACGCAGAGGGTTTTAGGCTGACTCAGAAGTCAGTAGGGCCTATGCTGGATTTAGAAGAACTGCTGGAAATTTGTCTATCTATGGGTAAGCTAGTTTGTCATCCTGTTGTACTAGAAAATGTTGAATAATAAAATCCCCCCTTGTTGCACTAGTTTTCCCACATTGGGTTTTTCCGGGGACATTAGTCCAAATTAATTGTGTCAATGTGTGCATATGTTTGTTTCTGTATTACGGTGTGATATCTGCATCAGTATTTATTTTAATGTTTGTTGAAGTAATTTCATGAATAACTTATGATGAAATAAGTAGGAAAAGTAAATCAGTTGCTGCAACGATAGAATTTTCACACCAAGTCTTCATGCTGATTCTTCAGTGTTGAGCTGTTGAAGAACTACCGTGTTGAGTTGAAAAACCTATGTTGAGTTGCTGAAAAAACCCCTGTGTTGAGCTGCTGAAGAATTCCCTGAAAAACCATTAAAACTGAATGTTGAAAACTCAAAGTTCGCTTGCCCATTGGGCAAATTTGATGGTGCCCACTGGCATATTTGTTGAGGCCCATTGGAAAATTTGTTAATGCCCACTGGTAGATTTGTTGTTCATTAGCAAATTTGTTGAGTTTGTCGAAACTTTTAGTTTGACAACCACCTTCAACTCCATCATCATTTCCCCCCTTTGACCATCGATCATCTGCACTTGATTTTTGAACTCCCCCCTTAAGATGTAGGAGAGTTTCTCATTTTAATTTTGTTCAATTCTTCAGGCAACTTTATCTTTACCTCTATCTTGAGTAGATTGTAGGACTTGCGCAACTTCTTTACTTCTAGATTCCATCTCCAAGGGTTTATCCATCCATAATTAATTGCCATTTTAGTCTTCTTCTGCATTCGACATTTCTCTGATAGATGATTTGTCTTCCCACAATGAAGACAAGGATGGAGGTCAAAACTAGTGTATATAATATCGTCAAGATATCGTCAATTTTCGTAAATATCGCGATATTTTCGGGGAGACAAAATATTGCCGAGAAAATATCGTGATATTTCTGAAATATTGGTGATATGTCAGGAAAATATCACGCGACGATGCAAAAAATTGCCGGGAGACAGTGAAAAATTGCCGCACGGCTATAAAAGTCCAATTTTGTTTTTTTTTTTCAATCATTTTCATTTCTGATTGCTGGAGAAGGAAGGGGAGAGCTATTTGCTTGCTGCCAAGGAGGGTTTAAGTGTTGAATAGCTATTATCGCCACCAACAACAAAGATTTTGTTGATCTAAGCTTGAAGAACAGTGAGACAATTTCATTTCTTCCATTAACAGGTATGTTCAAATAAACCCCTATGTTAATGAATTTTTTGATAGTTTTAGGATTATTCTTGTTTGCCTATTTGCCTACAATCATTTTGCTTGTTTTTTTTTTTCCATTTGCTATGATTTTCATGCCCATGAGCAAATGCAAGGGTTTTAACTTTTCTCCATATTTGGAGAGCAACCTCCTCTTTTTTTTTGAACTTTCAAATACACCCTCTTATTGTCATTTATGGTTTTTCATTCACATTGCAAATAATGTAGCAAAAAAACTATTTTGTAAAATGATGTGGTTATTACTTATTAAGTTATTAATTCCAATTTTTTTTTTGGTGCCCTAGGTTTGAGTTAGCTCACTACAAAATTCAAATATGCCAAAAGCCTTGGACCCATTTTGGGAGTATGGGAACCCTGATGGTGGGACAAATCGCGCATATTTTACATGCAAATTGTGTGGGACCAGGATGATAGGAGGGGTTACACGACTGAAATACCATCTGGCTAGACTCACTGGACATGATGTTGGGATTTGTACAGCTTCTAGTCCGGAGCTTATACAAAAAGCTCTTGAGGCAATTGATGAAAAAGACAGAAAGAAGGAAGAGATAGAAAGAAACAAGGCTGAACGTGCAGGTAGATCTTTCAGGATATCTTCTCCTGATTTTGATGCTAAGGGTAGTGGGAGGGGCTCCACAACTAGCACATCACACCTACTACTGCTAGTGCGAGGTCATCATTTTTTGTTCCACGTACAAGACATGGATCACAACCTGGTATAAAATCGCTTGTTAAAAAAAAGGAGAAGCAAGAAGCAGATAGAGTCATGGGGAGGTATATTTTCTGGAGCAACGTACCTCTCAGCATCACCAAAACCAATCCATTTTGGCAGCCAATGTGTGATGCTATTGCTGTTGTGGGCCCAAGGTACAAAAGTGCTACATATGAGGAGTTGCGGGCCCAATTCTTCAAGCAGAAAAGTAGGACATCAACTCTAGATTGGTGGAGTTGAAAAAAACATGGGAAATTACTGGATGCACAATGATGTCTGATGGTTGGACAGATAGAAAGGGTAGGACCCTTCTAAATTTCTTGGTTCATTGTCCTAAAGGTACCATGTTTATTAAATCGGTGGATGCATCAGAACATATCAAAGATGCAACAACGATATGTGAGTTGTTAGATGGGTTCATTCGGGAGATTGGTGTGTAGAATGTGGTGCAAGTCATAACAGACAATGCAGCTAATTATGTGTCTGCCGGCAAGATGCTTATGGAGAGGCATCGCACATTGTTTTGGGCTCTGTGTGCAGCACATTGTCTCGATTTGTTGCTTGAGGATATGGGGAAACTCTCCTTCATCAAGGAGGCAGTTGATATGGCTAGGAGTGTCCCCAAGTTTATTTATAACCATGCTTTTGTTCTTAGCCTCATGAGGAGGTTCACTAGAAACAAGGAGTTGCGGCATCCTGCGATCACACGTTTTGCCACAAACTTTATTACTCTTCAGTCTTTGCTACGATGTCAGGAGTTGAAGCAGATGTTTGTGTCTGATGACTGGCGTAATTGTAGATACAGCAGGAGACACGACAGGAAAGCCATTGCAAAAATGGTGTACTCTGAGACGTTTTGGCATGGAGTAGAAGAAGCATGCTCTGTTAGTGAACCTATTATAAAGGTTCTCAGATTGGTAGATGGGGAGAACTGGAGAAGCCTGCAATGGCTTATTTGTATGAAGGCATGGATAGGGCCAAGGAGGCCATTCGTTCTTATTATGCAAACAAGGGTTTTGTTGGCCTTGATAGGTATATGATGTTATTTGATGTGATTGATAGTTGGTGGACAAGGATGCTTCACCGACCCATTCATGCAGCAACACTCTTCCTTAGCCCCACATTTTCATAAAAATGCGGCTTTGATTTTTTTGGTGAGGTGATGGAAGGGCTCCATTTCTGTATTCATAGGATGGTACCTGATCCTGAGTTTCGTAGCAAAATCAATCGCGAGATACAGTATTATCGAGATTGTGTTGGCCTATTTGGCTTTGATGATGCTATTAGGGAAAGGACCCTCTTCATGCCATGTAAGTGACAAGTCATCACTCATTAGAAATAAGAATTTTCAGTTAGAATTTCCTTACTTATAATTCTATTTTTTTAAAATTCAATTATGTAACTTTTATTTGAAAGTTTAATTATGTTTTAAGTTTTTGAATTTTTTATTTCTTTATTTTGTTGTAGATATTTGGTGGTGAAGCTATGGTGCAAGGGCACCAAATTTGCAGAAATTGGCCATAGGAATCTTGAGTCAAACATGTAGCTCTTCAGGGTGTGAGCGAATTTGGAGTGTATTTGAGAAAATACATGCAAAAAAGCGCAACAGGTATAACTTTGAGCTCCAACCTTCAGTTGAGCAATTACACTTATTGTAATTTTTAATTTTTAATTTATGACCTTCAAGTGTCAATAGTCAAGAGTCAAGACTCATTAGTTTTTTTAACACTCTTACAGGTTGGAGTTCGTACGCCTCAATGATTTAGTGTATGTGCATTACAACATCTGACTTCGAGTGAGGCAAATAGAAGCACCAATGGATCCAGATGCCATTTCTTTAGACAATATTGATGTATTCTCTCAATGGAGGGTGGAGTTTGAGGAGCCCATCTTGGAGGGGTCACCTTCATGGTTAGAGCCAGATGATCCATTAGAATAGGGGCAACAAGAGGAGGAGGACTCGGAGGAGGAGCAGGAGGAGGAGGAGGAGGACATTGTGGGAGCATCAACATCAACACCATCTGCTATAGAGATAGGAGAGCACAACTCCATACCTAGCACTCATTATTTGACATTAGGTGCAGAGGAAGGGTCAGGGTCAGGGCCTTCTACTACTAGGGGCAAGCTTGGCAAATAACCCATCATGTTTTCCTGTAAAAGGGGGAGAGGGCAGTGATTTCAGATAGATAGCTGCTAGTTTTATTTGTTATGCTACATATAACTCATGATGATGAGATACTTTTATATATGTGATGTTATTTTGTATTGGTTCTCCACATTTGAGTCCTTGAATGGACAATTATCAGGGATCAACAGGATTTTGGTATCACCTTTCATGTATCATTTCATATTGACATCATATATATCAGTGCTTTCTTCATATTTATGTGCCAATGTGTTTATTTCATGTTGTTATTGCTTTATATGTTTAAAAATATGAAAAAAATGAATATATTATGCATTTTTTATGCTTGCCGATATTTGCCGATATTTTGCCGATACCGATATTTTCAACACTGGTCAAAACATTTACTCTCCATATGACCATTTCTTTTACAATGGTTACACTTAACAAGATTCTGGGTATTTCTAGAAAACCTGCACTTACAAACTGAACTAGTTTTGAGAAATCTAGAACATAAAATTGTTTTCTTTGTTGTAACCCAAACCATGTCAATCTTTGTTGAATGAAATTTCTTCCCAAGGTCTGATCACCATCTTGGAAAGACCATTTTCTTGTTGTTTTTCTTCACCACTGTTACTGCTACTAATATTCTCTGCTTGGTTCATTAAGTCATTTGTATCATATTGAGCATCAATCATCTCTATTAACAATTCATTTGTATCGCATGCTGCATCAAACTTTTCAATTAGATCTTCAGTACAACTAGTTGAATCATTTTTATTTAGTAGCACAACTTGTTGGATGAGATCATCTGTGTCACAAATTTCATCAACCTGGTGGATTAGATCATTTGTGTCACAACTTTCATCAACACGATGGATGAGGTCATCTGCTTCACAAATTGCATTTGTTGTTTGGATGAGGTCTTTTGTGTCACAGACTGCATGTATCTTTTCTATACATCTTGCATCAAGTAGATCTTGTTTTTGCCTCAATTTTTTCTGGAGTGCATTAATGAGTTGTTCTTTCATATCTAGTTCATTTTTGAATATCTTTTGTTGCTTCTAATGTGCTAGTCATTTGATTAATTGTGTTTTCATTTTGCTTTAACTTCCACTCAAGTACTTCAATTTTGTTGTGCAATTCATGACTGCACTCTTGCAATTCTTTAATTTCCTGAGATGCATTTTGCAGGTGCTTTCCTCCTTTACCCATTTTGGTCTTTAACACGCTTGTTTGATTATCACGCTTGCTTGATTATGTGACCTTAGGGTGTTGGGTACTACCGATAATGCACCCCAAAGTTCGATTACAATCTTGAATTTAATGATTGAGCTCATCCTCTCTCAAAGTAAAGCATTACTTTGGATTACAACAATGACCTTCCCTTAGAAAAAATTCACTTATGACTCCATATTACAAATCACTTATCACTTCAAATATTTCAAAATATACTTTATTCCTCCATAAAAAAAACCTTATTTTTAAAATTTAATACACCTTATCTCTCCAAAAATTTACACCTCCATAAGAAAAGTACCTTATTACTCCACCAACACTCATTATCTCTTCATTAAAATTACAAATTTCAAAAATAAATAACGCGCCTTCTCTCCATTAATAAAATTTACTTTTTAAGATGCTTTTACATAAATGCCATGGAAACAAATTGAGAAAATTCAGAAGCATTTGATTACAAACAAATTCAAGATTAAAAGTGCAGTTCCTTATGGTATCTTGTTAAGTGAAAAAGTGCAATTACTATGGTGCGAGTCATAAGGTTTTAAAAAAAAATTTAGCAAATGGAAGAAGGTAGATGGCCTAAGGTTGTCTTTAATGACATATTGTGCAATAGAAAAAAAGACTTAGATGCAACAAAATAACAAATGGTTTAGTAAATGAGGTATTTACTTGAACACGTGTCCCATAAACAACAAAGAGATAAAATCTTTTGTTATGGATAAGTTCCACAAGGGTACTTGGGAGTACTATATTGAAGTGTTTAATCCCACTCATAGTCATCAACCAAAAGCATACACAGAGGCCAATATCTCTTGGAGAGCCAAAATTCTTATTGCTCAGTTAAGGACTAATTCTCATCAACTCTGTTGTGAAATAGGGCGTTGGAAAAGGCCAAAAGAAGCGTGGGAGGAAAGAGTATGCATTTTTTGTTCTTCTGGAAAAGTGGAAACAAAAAAACATTTCATTTTAGAATGTGAGGCCTTCAAAGACAACTGGGAAAGTTATGCAAATATGTTGGCAACTAGCTCTTGGGATAATCTATTTAGCGAGGGATTTGTCGAGAAGCTGGGAGCATTTATTGTGAGGCTTCACATAAAAAGGGCTAAGTACTTCAAACAGATGAAGAAGCAATCTGTCCCGTAGGCAATCTTTAGCTCGTGGACGCTAAAATGATGTCTTTCTTTCAAAGAATTTTATAATTTATACGTGTAAAAGCATAAAGCAAAATACCCACCCTAAAAAGTAATTCATTGGAGAGAATTTTCAACGACCTTATTCATTTAATTATTTTTCCTTTGACTTGGACGTAGCCCCCTTCCACGTTGTTGGTCTTCCACACAAGGCTTCAACGCAACTCCTCATGTTGCAAATCTCTTTCATGCTGGTCTCCTCACACAAATTTCTTTAACACTTGTATTTGTTCTTCCATGCATGAAAACTAAAGCTAATGGATTAGAACCACTCACTGAGAAGTGGATCTATTGTGTTGCACGCTGAAGCTTTGGGTTAATAATATGTTTGTGGCACACATCAAAACACTGAAATTTCAAGTCGATTTACAAGGGTGGTTGCAATATCTACGTAGACCATGTGCAATCAACACACAGGGTGTCCTCTCTGAAGGGAATAATTCATAATATAAAAATCACAACACCCCAACAAACCTCCCTATGCACAGTGCTCGACTTTCTCCTCCTCTCACTCTGTGAATGTTCAGGCTTTCGGTGTTGTGACAGAAAACTTTGTATCCACCATACACAAATTGTGATTGGGCATATTCAATTAGCAGGCTATGCAACACAGTCACGATACACTAGTCCGCTCACCGTAGCTATGATAGGGACTGATCACCCATAATTTTCCAGAGCAACGGACTCATGCAACAACCTCCAAGGAACTTCGTCCATCTGCAGAGCGCACTCCTCAATCATTCGATGGACTTCGTGCAAATATCGATTTTTCACACGACTCCAATAGTGACTTCATATAGATGCAACAAAACTATATAGACAATAAGATTTTCCATGGAAAACTACCATGGATCGAGTCAGGGCTAAGAACCACAAGTGCTCTGATACCAATTGAAGTGATTAATAAAAAAAAAATATCAGAAACATAAGACAGAAATTTGGGAGAAAGGCTTTGTTGCCTTAATTCATTAATTTACAAATGATGATACATTATTCACACACATGAGGTTTCATATTATAGAATTGAGGTTCTCATAACAAATTACCAATTTGGCTAATTGGTTGAACCTTCGCCATAGCTTCTTCCACTATATTTCCATGAACATCTTAGCTGATTTTGTGTGATCTCCATCCCTAACTTCTCTCATTATTCTCATCTTTGGTCGTAGACTTCTAGAGTAAGTCTATTTTCATTATAAATAATTTCATATTTTGTTATGAATTATTCCTTCACACTCCCTTTAATAAATACTTAATCAACATTCAATTTGGACTTAATGATTGTCAATATATGTATGAGGCTAACAAAATTGGCCTAGTTGCCAATTCCTCTAGTGCAATAAAATACAGATACTTCAAACTTGTTCCATAGGTGAGCACTGAGAAAGCCCAAGGCATAGCTCAACTAGTTGTTGCTAGTTTTGTGTCTGCAGGTGCCTGATTTGAAGCTCCCTAGGTTATGCTTACTGGTCTATGCCAATAGGTTTATTAGGGATGCCATCCACAAATGTGGGGAAGCATCCCTTGGGTTTCACCTTGAGAATATTTCCTTGGAAAAAAGGTGAGCACCGAGAACGTAACAATACATATTGTAGTCCAATAAATCCTCCCATATTTCTGGGTCAATTTCTATTAAAGCTACATGCACAACATATAAGAATAATCATTCATCAAAAAAAACTTAGGTTGTAAATGAGAACATGGCGTGGTTTAAGATTAGAGTTTAGCATGGAAATAACTAGAAGAAGTTAAACCTTAAACGTTGTCTTCTTTTGGAACCTTAGGATACTGCTTGGGGGTGACAAAAAATAAGAGGGACAAAAGCTTCTCATGAAGACCATAATGGCCACTTATCTCATGATGGTTCATGGAGTACTTTATATATCCATTTTCAAGCTAATCGAGGTCATCATATGGTGTCCAAGAAACCTCACTTCTTTACAAGCTGAGTGTCATGGACTAAGGGCATTGAAATTGTGTATCAATTTTTTATGAAAGCTATCCAAGCTTTAAAGTTTAAATTACCATAAGTTTCCCATAAGATTACCTTATGATCATTTATTCAAAGGAATTGATAATATCTAACATGATGGACATGAAAGCTGGAGCTAAAAATGTCAAATAATAACTAAAATAATCCATTGTAATGAATAATAAAAAGACCTAAAGCATAACCCTTTTTAGTTTAATTGCCCTTTATGTTATGAGCCACATATGATGTACAAGTTGTAGCATAAAGGCTTGTGACATATGCAACTTCTTATTATGATTCCCTGAGGTGGGATATGATTTATAAGTTGATACATTTTCTACACTCATTTGTCAAGCTCTTTTGATTTATTTAGGTGTCAACTGAGTGGTCAATACATCTAATCAGGATTGCTTCATTTAATAGTTTCCAGGGTCCAAAAACTACATTCAACGGACTGCTTGTGTTGTGACTTTAAAAGGGTTTGTAGTAGACTGTAGGATATTTAGTTTAAAATTAGAGTAGCATGGCATGATGGCAGGTAAACAGTGGATTCTACAAGGCTTCTTGAATTCTTTGAAATTGGTTTTATAGGATGGCTACATATCTGATTAAGATGACAGTTGCATTCTTATCTCATTCATTACTCGTACATATTTTACTATTTTGGTTCTCATGCATTATAGAAGCACAGATTTGTAACCATTATTTGCATTATTTTTTGTGCATTTACTTTTGTTCTGGAGACTGGTGGGGAATACAAGATGTGAGTTCCTTTGCATATTTAATAGAGAAACGGTGATGGATATTTAGAAGATTTACAGTTTTTACAATTCTGCACAGGTTAAGCAACTTAAGGCAATCATGACGGCTGCTGCTGATCTTGCAGCTTTCCATTTTCAAGGTCTTCCTAAGAAGTCTTCTGAAGGATCTACTATACACAATGATATGAAGAGTCGAATTTTCAAGTTATTTGATAAAAACCAAGATGGCTTGATTAGTATGGAGGAGCTCAAAGAAATGATGGAGGAGCTTGGAGCTAATAAAGAAGATGCACAGGAGCTGATGCAGCTAGTAGATGCAAACAGTGATGGTTCTTTGAGTTCTGAAGAATTTGCTGAGTTTCAAAAACGGGTAAAGTTATGTTTGTTTTCAGAGTATATACTATATATCTTCTTGCATCTTTGTCATTATGGTTTTGAGGCATTTCCTAACATGCTTCATATATATTTTACATTTTTGTGCAAAGGCTAGTCAGATACGGCCTTTTCCTTCATGGTCGTGAAAATTCAAAATCTGTTTTAGAACATTGTAGATTTAGATTCCTGAAGGATCTTATGGTAGATATGGATGAAAAATGACTTTGAAAATTCAAATATGTTTTACTGCTGCAGTTTATGTTGTCTCATGGTTAAATTTGAGGGCTTGTTTGGTCCAATGGTTAGTATGTCTGCAGCGATGGCCAATGATTTTTTTTGAACAATGATGTGCAGACAGTCAAGATTTATCCATCAGCTTGTGATGGTGATGAATCTGATTTCCTGATTTTCTCGCTCACTCATTTCTGGCTCTATTGCAGGTAAGGATTTCTCAGAATTTGAATGTCATAGATGAGCAATGCAGTAGACAGTTGGGTGAGAAGCTTCACAGTTCTCACACTGACCAGGAAGGAACTAGTAGCTCTACTAGTGGAGCTTATTATGACAATGGTTATGGTATAGTTGGGAGTCTTCAAAGTAACCAAGCCACAAAGAAACATGGGCTTCTGTCTCGGTGTATCACTACACAGACTGACATTCCTGGTAGAGATTTGATAGATGCCAGTGGTGAGGAAGCCCTTGAAGTATTTTGATCAAATTTCATATCTCAGAGGCCATGCAGTGAAAAGATTGGTGACAATGATCCAGTTTTTTACCTGCTTCGAAGCGGAGCATCTATGTTGCTAGTTGGAGACATGATGTGCCAGGTGCTTAATTGCGGTGAAGAACATTTAGATCAAATTCTTCAGACTGATTCTGTGAAGAAAATCCCACTAGTAGTTGTGGAGACACATTGACAGGATAAAAAATGGGGTTGATTGAGAAATGAAACTAAATAAATGAGAGCTAACGAGGAACAAGTTTCTGGATATTTATTATTCCTTAACTCCCTTTAAATTATTTTTCTTGAAAATGATACCATTATAAAACTAGAGATCTGATATATTCTCTGTAAAAAGAAGACCCTTGATCTACTTTGTGCTGAAACAGATCTCTCTGTACATAAATGCAACAAAGCAAACAAGGACTTGGTTGCAGTCCTCCCATGTTTATTTTGGATTTGTAGCGACTGGTAATTTCGTTTGTACATTACCACTGTTTTCAAGTACCACAAGGAATAATGATTTGTCAAAGAGATCTGAAGACTGAGATGGATCAGTCTATTGGTTTTTCATTATTTCGATGGATATTTGGAATTTGAAAAGTCAATCCATCCTTAGGTTGTGTATTGCAACTGCCATGCTTTTATATATATATATATATATATATCAAGAGAGATAGAGAGAGCTTGGACTCAACAATCTATATAGACGGTAGTCACACAACTTGGACTCAACAATATATATAGACCGTAGACACACAACTTGGACTCAACAATCTGACAAAACAAAATGGGAAGTCCACTTGGCAACTGGGCAGAAAACTAGGCAATAACTCAGTTTAAAAAAAAAATAAAGAAATATAAATTCAAAAGAATGGAAAAAAAATCAAGGAATATAAACTCAGCAAAACTCCACAATAGCTCCCCGAGTTTGAACAAATACCCAAGTCTGAAGAAGCTTGCTAAAAACTTTGACTCAGCTTCCCAAGATTGCAAGCCATGCTTGCAAGTACTGAATCAAGTAAAAGAGTCCTGTTTCACTGATTAGACAATTCTAATAAATCAGGTGCTAAGCAGATCTGTTGGGATTGTGGGAACCTGAGCTGAATCAGCAGACTGCTTATTTCATTTGCAGTGGTTTGGTTTGGCCTCAGTAAGCTTGTATAAGGATATAAGTCTAATATGAAATGCTATGGACATCATGGATACAAGTTATGTTAAGTGGTGAAATTTTGATGCAAAATCCTATGTATTGTGCTTTAACCTTCAAACGTCAGGATTTTTCCATCACATATTTCTTCAAGATCTGATATTGTGTGTAATGTTCAAAATTATAAATTTTCAGAAAATTGCTTCAGAAATTAATGCCGCAAATTTCATAAACAGATTTCATAAATTAATCCACAAAATTGACAGAAAACTATAAATATATAAACTGCAATCTAATAATAGGCAATAAACACATGCGGGAAATCTCAACTTTATTTATCATAATATAAGAGCAGAGTTACATGCTAACTCAATAGCTGAGATAATAGCCTAGAAGACCTCCAAATATTCTGCTACAAGCTGATGCCGACCTCCCACAATAACTGCAACTAAAGAATACAACCTGTGAATCTTGAATGGATCCACCAAGGGAAAAGATGGGTTCTCACCCACTCTCACTAAATCACCTGAGGGTTTTTGTCCTAGGGCTACTAAGGTAGAGAACTGGATTCACCACTCCACACCAATGAAAAATGCTCAAAGCAAGATGTCCCAAATGATCTTCTCCTCCTCTTTTTAAGGACTCCATAGATAGATCTCCAATCCTCTAGAAACATCTTATTTTATTATTATTCTAGAAGGTCCTCCCTATCATAACTGACTTTTTAATTTTATTTCAAGTCACTTGGCCTTTTTCCTCCAATTAATTATTCTCCCCTTTTAATTAAATGACTAATTAAATTCATTTTTAATCTGGGAAAATGGTAAATCACCCACCATACTTTCTCCGGCCACTGGAAGTCACTTATTAGCATCCTGTTAACCACCATTTTGTGGGTAACATCCTTAGGAGAAATTTTTCTCGAAGATGGTCCTTAGCCGGCAGCTAGCAGCCCCTTGCAACTATCAGCGAGCTCATTGTGCCATTTCTCTACCACTTGAGCCAACCATGTAGTCACTCGCCCATCTGTCATGATCATATGTTTGAAGGTGGGCCTGCCGAATTTGAAGGTATGCCTTGTTATTTTGAAATTGAGTTTTGTAGTTTGCTTATCATGGACACTTCGAGGCATGGATTAATAAGGGGATTCAACGGAAAGAATGGGTTAGGTCTATGCTTCTATTCCTTAGACCTCTTTTAGGAATTAACCTTGGATTCTAGTCCCGTGGGATCTCTTTTACTGACCATTTGGTTTCAGGGATGGTATTTCATAGGAACCCCCGATTTTGGTTGCGTGGTCCCACTCCCTTATCCACTTATATTACCCTCTTTTCACTCATTACTATCCCATCCATCATTTGTCCTGCTTGGGTCCACATTCCTCTATTGGGTCCACATAGGGTTAGCCTGCCCCTTCCCCTTGTCTGCACCTTGGGTCATGGCCTGGAATGAAGGCAGGAGGTTGATGTAGCTGAAAAGAAAGTTAAAAGCATATATGGCCACATTCAATAGGAAAGTACCATAAAATGCAAAAGATGGTCGGGATAAAAACATTTTAGTATGTGGGCAAAAGCCGATACATGAGCTCTACCCCATTATCATGGCCATCACCCTAGTTCCAATAGGTTCTATGAGCCTTCTTCAAAATATAGGAACCCATGATTGTCCCAACCCTTGGTGGGCGATGAACCGCTCCACCTTAAAATAAAAGGGGGGATTCCACTGCTATATCTCACACATCATGCTCTAACCACTTGAATTCTGAGCAAATAATCAAAGAAAATCATAAAAGACAAAAGACATATAAAGAAGGGTGGAAAAACCAAGGCCGGGGGACCTCATGTATTGCGATTGCTCCCCCCTACACACTATAAACCCAAAAGTGAGGGCTTCCCTCTTATTAGCTACCCTTGTACCCCAACATGTGACCCAGGGCTGCCCCTTCTCATCCCCTATTTCATTCACCTATCTGTCACATGCCACCACCTTTTGACGGATGTACATTGACTATGTTATCCCCTTTAGAGGTAGAAACCACCTAATAGGGTGCTTGGTTAACCCATTTGGAGTTTAGGAGACATTGACACATCACAAAGCCCATTATGGAAGGACAAACCATTATGAAGTCCCCACCCGTGGTCCATGATTAGGTAAGCTCATTTACTTGATTTCTCTAATGACTTGTTGTATTGGAAGGCTAGGGGACACATTGTATCTTATGCAGGATTGCAGATGGTTTTCATTTGGGGTTTGCTCTCCCTATACGAAGTCCTAATCCTCCAGAGGGCTACATTGGCACATGTAGGGTGAATGTTGAGAACCATGGGTCTCCACAGCAGCTAATTACACTCCATGGATCCCCACAACTATTCAGAGATTGTTATGCAACCAACTCACAAAATAGAAGAAGAGATAGATCAATGCCTTCAAAATTACCCTATTCGAAGGGGCAACCTCCTTTACATTACACAAATGAACAATTCTTCCATGATTCAAATGACAAAACCTCCTTTCTATATATAGGAGTCTAAGGGGTCACAATATAATCAGAGCCTACATAACAATAATAATGTAAGGGTGCAACAATAACAATAGTGGGCTTTTATGGGGCACAATAATAACAATATGGGGACTACATGGGCACAACAATAACAATAAGGTGGCTACATTGACAATAAAAGTGAGTAAATACACTAGTATTATAGGGACCTAACATGCCCTTCTCCTTCAAAAAAGTGTTGTCTTCAATGCTTCAGTAGTTCTGGATGCTTATGTATAAAATTATCATCCTCCCATGTGGAATCTTGAGCGGGTAAGTTCTTCCACTTGATGAGATACTCTAAAATTGATCGATTTCGTAATTGTTGAGTTCTTGTTTCCGTGACTACTTCAGGTTCCAATTTGATTTTTCCTTCCTCGTCAAGTTCTGTCAATATTGTTTGAACTGGGAGCTTGTCACTATAACATTCATTAAACATGAAATATGGAAAACTCGGTGCACTCGGGAAGATACAGGAAACTCCAATTTGTATGCCATAGTACCAATCTTTTGCAACCCCTTGTAAAGACCATAATACTTTGGTGATAATTTGTTATCCTTCTTAGTTTGCTTGAGGGACATTTGTTTGTATAGTTGTAGCCGTAAAAATACCTAGTCCATACATCAAAACTTGTTTCACTGCGATGTTGATCTGTCTATTGTTTCATTCTATTCTGTGCCAAGGTGAGGTTATCCTTTAAGAGTTGGAGAACTTGTTATTGATGCTCCATGATCTTCTACTTCTTGAACCTTATAATGATTGTCCAAGAATTTTTGGAGATATGGAGAAATAGACGATTTCGATGTTTGAACCTCTGGTGAACATAATTGTGCAATTACGCCTTGTTTTTCTTTCTTTAGAAGCTTTGTCATGCCATTAGAGTTGATTATCTTTCCTGGTTTCCTTGTGATATCCCTTAATTCAACTTCATTTCCATTCCAAATTTTTTTCAAGAAAAGTTCTTGAAAATTAAAAGTTATCATATCCAAAGATTGTAACCATTAGACTCTTAGTACAACATTAACACCACCCAGTGGAATGGAAAGAATTGGACTATTCAATACATATTCTCCTTTGGATAGCTTGATATTATGACACTTTCCAGAGCGATTTATAGTTCCTCCATTTTCAACCATCACTTGACACTCTGGTGCTGGATATATGAAGCAATTCAATTCCTTGCCTATTTTACAATGAATAAAATTATGGGTACTATCTAAATCAATCAACAATATTACCTTTTTCTTCTTGATATGTCCTTCTATCTTGAGAGTTTGAGTGGTAATCCCGCCAATGCATTACAAAATAGGGTAAGATTCATTTCTTCTTTCTCTGGGGTTGGTTCCTAATGTATATCCTCTTCTGATGTTTTTTGTTCATTTTCTTCCTCCTCTTCATAATCTATGTACAATAATTTCTTCTTAGCACACTTATGAATTTTAGTGTATTTTCTATCACAACTGTAACAAAGTCCTTTTGCTCATTTTTCATCCAATTGTTGCAGTGTCAACCTTGTAGGTTGTTCAAGACTAGGACTAGCAACACTTCCATCTTTATAGTTGTGAGGGTAGACTTCCTTGTTGCCATAATTTTGCTTTCAAATTTTCTTGCCACCCTAAATGTCTTCTCCAATGAATCAAAATCCTAAAGGCAAACCTCATGTCGAATGTTATCTTTTAAAGTCCCTATGAAGACATCAATCCTATGCTCCTCTGGAATCTTGGTTACCTTAATATTCAATTTTTGAAAGTCTTCAATGTGCTCTGCCATTGAACCATTTTGTTTGAGATTTATCAATTGGCTAAAGAACATGTTGCTCTATACCATACAAACTGATTGGGTTCTAAATATAAAGATGCAATACACACCTTTTGTGAGGGTTTCACATCATGTAGATCAAAATTTTGCTCAATATGTAGTATCCAAGTTACCGGATCTTTGCCATAAACTTCCTCATATCTATTTTTGGAATGTGGTGGTTCTTAAAACCCACATTAGAGTCTCTAAAATCATAATTGATATTCCTTTTGTCTTCATCATGATTTTCATGGATTGCTTTGTCGCCACTGAGACCCTTTCTTCTAGCAACTTTGCCAAACTTTCCTTCAACCCCTCTATCTTGACATTCATAATTGCTTCTATGTCTCCTTTTAAACCATCATTTAGGATTCCCATGTCCCTTTTTATACCATTTATCTTAACATTCATCATGGTTTCCAATTCATTTTTCGTTACTTTTTGCAAGAGTGAAATTTGTTGCACTTGGTCTCGTAAATTTGATATATCATGCTGCATTTCTTCCTCTTCTTCATGTGTCATTGTAGAGCTTTCAAGTTTCTTACTAGGTGTTTCCATTTTCTTTCTTCGATTCATCCATTAATGATAAATATGCTTCACTTTTCACTTTGAATTACTTCAAGCTAACTTTTTAAACAAAACTTATGAAAATTTTAAAACTACACACAACTAGATATTGAATTTGTTGTATCTCTGTAATTTCAAACCTTCAAGATCTGAACTTTTGTTCTATGGTAACCCTCTGAGTTCTCTTTCCAACCCCACAAGTCTGATCTAGATTGGATTCTTCAAGAAAGGAGTTATGCCCAATCTCCCACGATGACCTGATTATAGACTAGTTCGGTAGAGAGAACTTGTACGGAGTGCCACATGTCACTGTTTCGACCTTCGACCCTAAAAATGATACCCAAAAAACTAAAATATGTTCTCTTTCTGTCAATTTTTACGAAATTTAAATCCGATGTTCAGAGAGAAAGTTATGACAATTTTCCCAATGTCATTTGTTTGAGATAGAATTCTGGAGCCTACAAAAACCCTAACTTCCTCTGATCATATCTCCAAAAATATAGTGAGACAAGATCTGAAATTCGTACACGAGGTTCATCAATATTTCGGCTCCAAGTGGTTTCATTGTTAGCTTTTGAATCTTCGTAGAAAAAAATATATAGCGAAAATTCCACGATGGCCTGTATGAAGTAGCGAAACCCTAGAGTCCAAAGCTCTGATACCAAATGTTATGCAACAAACTCACAAAATAGAAGGAGAGATAGATCAACAACTTCAAAATTAGCTCTTTGAGGGGGAAACCTCCTTTACATTACACAAATGAACAATTATTCCATAATTAAAATGACAAAACCTCATTTCTATATATAAGAGTCTAAGGGGTCACAATATAATCAAAGTCGACATAACAATAATAATGTAAGGGCACATCTTGGATGCGGGTGTCTTACATGCGTAGCAGACCAGAGGCTCGTCACATGGGCATGTGTCAGCCCGAACGAGCCACGCAGTACCCTGCAGACTATTTCATAAGGGCGCCTGCAGTTGATCCTCCGTGAGTGTTATTACCTGTCCTTTCCGCCTTTATTGTCCTCCTGCAAATCTGTGAGATTGCGCTTCAAATGCCGGGAACCTCTGTCACATTCCCGCATTCTTTCGAAGCATATGGGCACTCGGTGGCAGCATTGGAACATCCTCTGGTTCTGTGGGGGATTGCGCAGGGACATTCCTGCTCTATGGTAAACTTGGCAATGCAGAGCGAGCGTCTGAGAATGAGCAGCCGTCGAGGAAGCTCAAGGGGTCGAGCTTCAGCTCAGAGGACCGCAATTTCTCCCTCTTCCTCAATTGAGGTAACTTCTGACCATCACCGCTTCCATGGTAGAGCAGCAGGCCGTGGCAGAGCACCTGGGTGTGGAGAAATCCTGGAATGCGGACACACAACGCATCCCACAGTCAGGTATAGAATTCCCTACACTCTGGAAAATTCCACATTAATCGTTTCGGTTTCTGTTGAGCATTGCGGTAATTCTAGAGGTCAAGTGGAAGCAAAGCAGGGAAACCCTCCTCCGGCTCAAGGGATTGCACCCACAATTGATATGCAGATGCCTACTATTGATCTGCAATGCCCTATTAGGGAAAGCTTTTCCCCAGCCACTCAGGCTGCCCTTGCGGGCCCCAGCGAACTGGCTCAGAGGATCCAGCTCTCTGACTTGGATGACCCCCAGCAATTCAGGGGCAACGGGGAGGAAGAGCCGTATACCACCGACGATGAATAATTCAACCAACAGTTCGCTCTCAGCTGCCGGGAAGGGAAAGCTTTTCTCTGTTTTCGCTCCTCGTTATCTGTATGTGTTCCGTTTCAGTGTAGATTTCAAAATCTATGTGTTGGCTATCCATATGTTATATGTGTCGACTATAAGCAATGTCATGAGTCGTAATGTTAGTCTGTCATAGCATCCAATTTTTGTACCTGTTCAGTTTTGGATATGTCTAAACTTGGGCAAACTGTCAATCTCTCGGCAGGAGTTACAGGGCCACGACCTTGTTGTAATACTGATGTAATTTTTGACTTTTTGTAATATAATAGAATAGCCTGATTCAGAAAAAAAAAAAAAAATGTAAGGGCACAAAAAGAACAATAATGGGTTTCTATGGGGCACAATAATAACAATATGGGGACTACATAGGCACAACAATAACAATAAGGGGGTTACACTGACAATAACAATGAGAGAATACACTAGTATTATAGGGACCTAACAAAGATTGCTAGTGGTTCAATTATTGGATGAGGAGGATGCATTTGATCGATCATGCCTAGCTGGCCCCAGATCTACACCATAGACTTGGTGGATGATCCAGGACTTTCACGATGATGTGGCATCATCTACACCATCATCCTAGCCCTTGAGGGCGACCTACATACATCTTTAATTTGTTTGGAGACCCATGAGGACACTTGTGTGCCCCCAGATGTCATTTGGAGCACCATAGGTTACCACAAGGGGGCACCGTCTTCTCCACTTCTTTTGAGGGTCATTCTCTTCATTATGGCACCCATGAATATCATTAAGCCTCTTAGAAGGCCCTACAACATGCATATATTATTATTTGACCTCTTGAGAAGCTTATCTTTTCATTCATGAGCTAGTTTGGTGGGTTTGTCACCAAAAGTTGTATTATTATCACATTATTTTATTTTTGGGGCTTATGTAGGCCGAGGAGGCTAATTTGAACTCCTTAGATGTGTATAAATACAAGTGAGCTGAGATTATTTCTCAGCATCAATTTGGATTGGATCTCTCTATTTTTAGAATATTTCACACTTTTTTCTGAGGATGAAATAGAGCTTTCATGGATGAATTTTGATGTATGGTTATTGGTCTATCTTCTTTTGGAGCTTCTCTATTGTCATTTGTGAATGGTTGGATATACTCTACTACATGTAAGTACGAAATTTTGATCTTATTCTTGTTACTTTATCATATATGTTGGATTGGGATTTTCGTTGTTTTAGGGCTAATTGTTGTATGTCGTTATTGCTTAATATTGTGGAATTGTCTCTGTTATAACGTGCTCTCCATGTATGAGCCATGTTGTGTGAGAAAAATATCCTAGGGGTAAAATTTGACCTTGATAAGCCATTCCTCTTGTGCATTGGAAGTATAAAAGCTGCAAGATTGCTTTCACTTGACCTAGAGGGTTTGTGAAGTCATTTTGATGCCTTCTTGACTGGGAACCAATAAATCTTACACATAATGAACAAAGACTCCATTCTCTCAAGGATTAAGGCACTGATCTACCAAGGGTGGTCACCAAAAATCTTATTCTTTCACCTTCTCCCAAGTTTAGCCACATTGGGGTGCCTAGGGAATCAATTTCCCAACAATTTAGCCACTGAAAAAATTCGATCTCCTAGGGTCTCTTGCGCTGGCCTCTTCTTTAGCCCTCTTCCAAATTTGAAGACATTCCAACGGTGGAATTGGGAGAAAAGCCCAGCCCTAGCTCCGGGACCAAAACTTTCTCTAGCATCCCCAAGGCTAGCACTTCCTAGGGTCAAACCAACATCTTTGAGAAATTATACTTTCTTTGATCCTCCCCACCTTGTCTAGTGTAAAAATATCATTGGTTGTTACATTCCTTCCTCATACCTTAGATCGACTGCACTTGGCCTTGCGTGGTCCCACTCCTTTGAAAGACCATTCTTCAAGAACCATCCGGGATACCAATTCTAACAAGGATTTTAGGGATTGGGAAAATACTTCACAAATATTATCCCATAAACCTAACCCTCAAAGCCTCTCTTCCTTTCCATAGATTATTTAGTACCTTGCTTACAAAGCAAGCAGTCTTTATCCTTCAAATTCTGGGAAAGGGATATTCGGGTCACTCATTTCCATTAAATCATCCTTTATTGGTTACCCCACATATATTGGGTCTCCTCCAATCGGTGGAAGTACGTAAATAGAAGGGAGCCTTAGATGAGGTGACGGCGGGCTAAGACTCCATTTGTTGCCTTTGGCCTAACATTTTCCCTTTAGGTCCCCTGCTAGTTTGAGCGGTAACATGTCCCATTATGTATATTTTCTTGTTTCAGTTCCAATGAGCTATTACACTGAGGCGTTCCATTAAATTATCCTCCTGGAATGCCACCTTAAGCATAATTAATTATGTCATGCCCAAAAATAAAGTCGTTTTTTGAAAGTTGTCAAAATGCAACAGAACAAAATCTAAGCTGTGCGAATGATGGAATATGCCAAGTGAATGCCATCAAATCCCATAAACACTCCTCAAAATATCTAATGATGTAATCTCGCTATTGTGGCCTAACCATCACATACCCTGGAAATCCATCTTGGTTGTATTACAGAGGAAAATAAAATGGGGACATGACAAATCCTTCTGCCCAAGATTGCTTGCCCCCAAGCAATCCACACCTGTCCACTCTAGAGGCATCTGCAAATCGATACCAGGATTCCATATGAACCACTAATCGACATCATGCCTCCAAGCAATCCAAACATGACTGGATCCCTCAATACCTAGATCCCAAGCCCACCTCTAACTCATCGTGTTACTAGTAGATCCACCTAGATCCCAATGCCACCATGGCCAATCATCGCCCAAATCCCATGGCCCTGTCTATGCTTTGCCTCTGGCCATAGATGCTACTCCACTAGAAGAAAATGAAGTCATCACCTCTCTCCAGTCTAACCCTTGGCATAAACCAAGGTCAACCCCACTATGCTAACGCGTGAAAGAATGCTGATGGATGACCAACCTATGTCCTGTTGCCAACTGGGGAATGTAGTGTCCCTTATCTCTAAGGGTCCTTGTTGTACCATGCTCCTGACTAAGAATGACACTCCATCAATATGATACCAACTCACGATCTTTCGCCAATCTACCCTGTGGAAAGAATCAAATGCATGGACACGTATGTATGGAACAAGTCTAATATGATGATGTTGGTCCATGCTCAACTCATGCTTCTCTATCTGGTCCACCAACAAGATTTGTCCAAGAAATCCATCCTGCCCTTCTTCCTATAATGGGAAAAAGTGGACAAGTTTTGCTGCAAGCCCTATCTATGTACTCATGGAGAGCGTTGCTGCCTAAAAATGTTGCAACTTTGCTAGTTGTTGTCGCATCTATTTGCACCTCATCAATCAGTAGACCCAAAGATGGATGCACCACCATCTTCCTCGTCTAATGGGGAACTTCATGCTCCTCTAGTCTACCAACCTCCTGCAAAACTATCTTGTCAGACTCCACCCCCAAATGACAAGTGTCTACAAGTACTACCACCCCGTTGGTTTTCTGTGCATCTGTTTGCTCCTTATCAATGCCTGGTCCAAAATATGGCTACTCATCCTCCTCTATCATGGGCTCAACATGAACCTTCAATTGGATTTCCACAAAAGTCTCATCATGCATATTGTGCATATCACCCTCATCAAATGACTCATGCTCCACCATATGCTACTCATGTTGAATCGTCTTTGGTGACTCATCATCAGGAATGTCCCCTATAGGGTCCACTGGCTACTCACTATACACACCCAAATATAAATCTAGGTTGCTATCAACAACCCCACATGACTGCTCATGCTCCTCAGAAGCATCCTCATATCAACCCATGGACTCATTCAAAAAAGAATCATCAACCTGAAAGTCAGAAAGAATCTCCTCCTGCCCTACCCTTGTCATCTCCTTGGTGTCACTCAAAAAACTCGGGGTTTTCCTATAAAAGGGTGTTTTCCCTCCAATTTAATTCATTTTCACATTGAGCTATGGTGAATTTGGAGAGGAGGAAAAGGCCCTTAATCTTGTGGATATCGTAGCGAGCAAACCGACCGTCAGAATCAGGGTCTTCGACTTTTAGGTAGGTGGCCTTACTCATCTCTTCAATTTCAATGGTTTACTTGTTGATTTTGGTGCCCCACAACTCCCTAGGAGACCCCTGCTGCTCTTCACGGCCGGCTTGCGTATTTTTGGGCCTGAAGTGTGATATGGATTGTAGGAATTGGTCAAAAACCTACGAGCTCTCCCTTTTCTGGCTGAAAACTGCGAGTTGGGCCTGAGAGGGAGGGTGATTTGCTAGTCTGGTGGGGGTTCGAGGCTGAACAATGAAGACTAATGTTTTCATCTTTGAACTGAAAATACATGTGGTGTTTTGCAAATATGGCAGAGTTGAAATCATTTGTCACGAATGAGATTTTGATGCCTTTCACTCTGAGATTCAGGGAAATCAGGTGGTTCGAGGGGCACTAGCTCGCTACGGGGTTCTCAAGCTATTAGAGAACCCCTTGTCCCTTTGTTTTGATTTTTGTAACATGCTATGGGCATGTCGGATGTACTTAGAGCTATGGGTTCCAAACTGTTATATGTTTTATGTGATACATAATGTGATTATGCATCTTTTATATATATATGACGATGATGGTTCACCACGTGTTTTGTTTATGGTTTTCTTCTGTTGTATACATGTGATAAATGCCAATCTAGAATGTTATTTGCAATGGTATCTACATAATTATTTTGGGCTCGAGGAACATTACTAAAAGTAATGGTTTCAAATTCACACACCAACAACTTAATTTGTAGATATTTTCTAAATAGGACTTGGTTATGCACATTATACACACCATTCAATTGCATGAAAAACAACAAAGAATCTAAACGAACATGAAGATGAAGGATGCAATGAGCAAGGGCATCGACTAATAAACCTATCACTGCATCATATTCAGCCTAGTTATTGTTGGTAGACCCAATGCACACACCATTAGAATGGGCTAAGATATGCAAGGGGGTGAAAATGGCCCATGCTACCGAGGCTAGATTCCTGGAGAAGCGACTTGCACCGTCGGCATAACCGATATACAGTGTGGATGATGGATCCATTTGAAAGGTGCAAAAGACAACAAATGAGATGATGCAACCTACCTAAATGCATGACAAAAATAAATACACACAAATCAATGGGATATGCTATAGGTAAAATTTCTTGAGGTAGAGTGCATTGCGAGGATTTGGAAGAAGATGACCTTTGAAATCCTCTAAGAGATATGCCCACTTGCCTAAGTCCTTACGAATGATGTAAGGTCCTAGCCATAATATTTGAACTTCCCATGTTCGAGGACATCATGGGCTTGGTCATACACCAGAACAAGATCACCTTCGTGAAAGGTACGAGGGTGGAATTTCGGTCATACTGGGCTTTGGTGCGCTTTTTAGCCACTTCAAAAGTTTGTAAAGCAACACGACGGTCTTCATCAGAGCCTTGATTTTCTTACTGGGCCCCTGTAGCCTCTCTTTGTTCAATTGTAACCATACTTTGTCTCCCGCCTTGAATCACTTCTCTGTTATGTCTTGATCATGCCTAGCCTTGTACTTATCTTGCAAATTTTATAATGTTTCTTGTACCTGTAGATGGATCTTCTTGATCTTCTCTATAATTTTTTCATCCCTCAAAGCATCTCCTGTAAGATATTCCCTCACTCATCCTTATTTTCCATATGAAATATCCAAAGGTGAAGGTGGAAAATATCTAGAACAAGTTTCAAATGGGGGCTTTCACGTAGAAATGTGGATTGCTCTATTATAAGAATGTCATGGATATACCAAATTTTCATCCTAGGTCTTCAGATGCTTTTGGTTGTATCCCCTCGGAAGTTGCACCAAATTCGTGTTAACATTTCTATCTGCCCATCTATCTATGAATGGAATGTTGTATATCCCCTCAATTTCGTGTCCATCTTCTCCCACAATGTAGTCCAAAATGCACTGAGAAATATTGTATAAATGATGCTCCTTGTTATCCCAAAGTGCACCCATACCTATCCAAAGAACAATTTTGTTGCTTCTTTCCCACTGATGGTCTTTTAAAGGGCATTAGAGTACACATATTTCTAAACCTATCAACTACCACGAATAGGTAGTCATGTCCCTTCCTGGTTGTCAGTAATCCTCCCACAAATTCCATGGAAATGCTTTCTCAAGGACAAGTAGGTACATGTAAGGGATGATATAGACCATGTTTCTTGTTTCTAGGCTTGTTGGTACAAAAAATCATGCATCCTCTTATGAACCTAGCTAACTAGTCTTGCATCTTGGGTGAATACACATAGCTTTGCACGTTAGCCATGGTCTTCCCTACACTAAAGTGCCCTGCAACCTTGGAGGTGTTAGCCTCTCTAATAAGCTGCAATCACTCACTTTCAGGAACACAACTTATTTAGCCTATAGAGTAAACCGTCTTAGATATGGTAATCAATGGTGTTGTCACCATTGTGCACATGACTCTGACTCTGCAACTGCTAATACACCTCCTTGAAGTCCTCATCTTCAAAATATGCCTCTCTTTATGCATCATGGGTGAATGGATCCATGTACATAAGAGTCCCCAAAACTGTAATCTTTGATGTGGGTGGCTTTAAAAGCATGTCAGAAAACTTGTTTGTGCATCCCTTCTTATACTTGATCACCAAATGAAACTATTGTAAAAACCCCATACACTTGTAATGCCTCGTCTATAATAACTTACTTTGGGCATGCAAGTAATATAATGGCTCGTGATTTGTGTGGATTATTGTCTCCTTTCCTATTAGATAGTGCTTCCACTTATTCACAACTTGCACCGTGGCATAGAGCTCCTTGTCATAGGTAGGGTAGTTAAAGACTGCCCCATGTAATACTTCATAATGGTAGCATACAGGCCTTCCTCCTTGCATCATGACAACTCCCATAGCATACCCACTTGCATTTCTCTCCACTTGAAAGGGTCGTTGCAAGTTTGGTAATGCCATAACTGGTGCTTGAATGATCTTGTTTAGCTCCTCGAAAGCCTTTTGTTGACCTTTCCCCATTGGAAACACTTTCCACTTGTTGTTATGGCATGGAGCGGTACTGCTACTGCTAAAAACAAGGTTATGAATTTCCTCAATGTTGCCCCAATGAAACTCTTGACCCCAAAAACATTAGTAAGCATCGACCATTTCATGATGGCCTCCATCTTGGAAGAATCTATCTTTAGCTATCCTCCACTAATCACATACCCCAGATACACCAACCCAACCCAAGAGCTCTCCTCACTCCTCCTTGCTGCCCATATTCAATATCCAAAGGTGAAGGTGGAAGATATCCAATACAAGTTTCAAATAGGGACTTACCAATAAAAGTGTGGATTGTTATGTTATAAGAGTGTTGTATGTATACCATATTTTCGTCCCAGGTCTTTAAATGCTTCTAATTGTAACCACTCAAAAGTTACACCAAAGTCTTGTTGACTACTTCTTTCTTCCCATTTTTCTATGGATGGAATGTTGCAAACCTTTTCAACTTCATGTCCATCTTCTCCCATAATGTAGTCCAAAATGCATTAAGAAATCTCGTTTCCTTGTCTGAAATGGTGGTCCTTGTTATCCCACAGTGCACCTATACCTGTCTAAAGAACAAGTTTGTTTCTTCTTTCCCATTGATGGTGTTTTTACAAGGTGTCAAAAAACACATCTTGTTGAATTTGTCAAATACCACAAACAAGTAGTCATGTCCCTTCCTAGTTGTTAGTAAACCACCTACAAAGTCCATGGAAATTGATGGGTCTCCAAATTAGACACAAATTAAGGCCCATCTAACATTTCTTAGGCACATAAAGGCTATATTAAATCTCTTATACTACACTTAATAATGTTTTTTTCTTTAATATATTCTTAGGAAGGTTTAGAGATAATTGTTTATTAGGTGCCTAATATTATTTATTTTTGTAGAATATTGAGTAAATCCTGAATGGGATAATATAGGGAATTTATCCCTACTACAGGATAGACCAAGATTAGATAATAAACGAACAATATATCATGAAATTATTGACAAATTCTAGAGCTCCAATGATTGATAAAATCTAGCAATGTGTTCCCTGCCATTTAATGCAAATTCCTAGTGTTGGGAACTAGATCCACTTTTTGAGGGATTTTGTATGGAAAAGTTGTCTCCTTTCAAGGAGAATGTTTCCTCATCACTTTGTATAAGTACTAATTCAAATTTTCCTCTAGAGGCATGTATTTCTTAGTCCTCTTTTGGAGAAAACTTGTTATTTAGCAACTCCACTTTCATTTCTAGCAGGGATGTGCCTGGATTATTCAAATAATGAAGTTTGGTGCCATTTTTAGCTTCTAAAGTTTGGTTTCCTTCATATGAATCTGAGTATCCTTGGGCTTGGCCATCGCAGGAGCCTCATATCCCTCTTATACAATTTTTTTATTTCCTTTGAATGTATTTTTCACTTGCATCTCTAATTTCTGCATTTACTATTCATGCTTCTATGTTGTAGGTCATATTGGTTAAATGATTGAATTGAGTTGTTTGTAGGTTATTCACACGTTCAAAAGCATTATTCAACTTTATAACAACTTTCAAAAGTCATATTCATCATTAAGCTACTTGGATTGGTTTACTAGTTCACAAATCTAGAATTTCTGGAAGTCTCTTTTAGCAAAATAAGAGTAATTTTCTACTATTTTTTAACACGTGTTAATGAGAACATTTTGAGTTGATTCCACTTGTATTGATTCTTAAAAACATTGAAGTTAATAAAAAAATTCACCCCATATCATTTTCACTTGATCAATTTAGACATTTGATAAGTTAACTAGCTCTGAATTTCCGGTTTTTAGAGGAGTACTTTTATGCTATTTATTAGCACATGTTAACATGGGTATTTTTGAGTGATTCTACTTGGAATGGAGTCCTAGGAAATCCTAATTAATAAAAAAAATTACTCCATCTCATTTGCATTTGATTTGCTTGGGCATTCAACAAGTTATCTCGAAGAGTAGCAATCTTGTAGTAGTCCTGTAACATTCCCTAGCCTTGACTAGATTCCCTACAAAAGGTTGGATTTTGTCCCTTAGGCTTGAATAATTATCTCTAGGCTCTAAATTCATGATTGAGGAGGAACCAAGACCATTTTGAACTTGCCTTTTTACCCCTGCAACACATCTCAACAATTTGGGTTAGTAGACAGATTTATGAATTGTATAGCACAATAATGATTGCCACATGAAGTATCTAATGAACTTTGTAAATGGATCTAATATCTTTAGAATGCAGTAATTGATGACATGCTCTTTCATTCATGAAATTCAGATTAGTTTTATTTCTTTATTCTTAATCTAGGGTTTCTATTTCAAGCACTATTATTTCCATTCCATAGAATAATTTTCTTTTCAATGCAACATTTACATTTTGCAAGTAGCTTAATGTTTACATTTTGGAAAGTAGTATAACCTTTACATTTATGCAATTAGGATTAGCATTTACATTTGAGCAAGAAAAATTTCCATTTCTTGCAAATAGAGTAACATTTTCATTTATGCAATTAGTTTAGGCTTTGATTTCATGACATTCATTCCATTACATCATATCAATGAAAGAAGGACACGTTGCATGCTGCACATATAGTGTCGACACCTCTTAAGTTTGTACGAACCCCAGGTTGATAATTTAAGTTGGTAACCTTGGGAGTTACAACATTTTTGTTACAATACCGAGGCTCATCACTTTTTGGCATCGTTGCTGGCGAGGTGTCAAAGCATGCATTGTTTTTTTCCCTAGTTGATTCATTTATTTTACTTTCTGCAAAAAACAAAAAAATTTAGGCATATTGTGTTGCATTAGCATTCTTATTCAAAAACCTCTCCAACTACAAAGCCCCCATTTGACCATGTGATGTAGTAAGAACCATATCACCATCCACTTTTGTAGATAGAAGAAAAAGACGTGGAAAAGAAGGAAGAATAAATGGATGGAGATGATGACAATGAGAAACATCCTCTTGGATTTCCCATTCAAGATACTGATATCAATGTTCATATGAAGAAAATCCCTCGGTTTTTCCTTTCCAAATTCCATGGTATGATCTTAGAGGATCCAAAAACCTTTCTCTTTGAGTTTGAAATCATTTGTAGATCTTATGATTACTTATTAAACACTCAAAATTTGAGATTGTTTATGGAAACATTGAAGGATAGAGCTCTTAAATCGTTTATGAGTTTACGAACTAATTCAGTAAGATCATAGAATGAGATGCAAAAGATATTTCTAGAAAAATATGAATCACATGATCTTAAAGAAGAAATATTTAGAATGACTCAAAAGGATGATGAGAGTCTTGAGGATCTAATAGAGAGATTTATGTATAATGTTGAGGAGGAAAAAATACATCATTTAGGATTTGACACACTAAAACCCCTCTTACTTAAAACAATTAGAGATGAGTGGATTGATCTCATTGATATCATGAGTAGAGGTGATGTATACCCATTATCATTTGAATAAATTTGTGAAATATGCAAACACATATCAAGAGGAAGGGAAAGAGTAAGTCGATCAATATCGAGATTGGTGAGTCAAGCTGAGCTTGGAAATTTGCTTGATAAATTAAAACATAAATTTCTTAGCAATCTAAGTGAACAAGTAGAAATTTTAAGAATGAAAAATGAGCAAAAATAATATGTTGATATTTGTGTCGTCCATGCAAAATCACATGCTATTAAATATTTCCCATCATTACCAAGGTTGGAAGAATTTTACCAGGAGGACAATGGAGCAAGTTAATCATCAAAGCAAATATGCTATGTATCTCCAAGGACCATGATAGCCTAGTCAAACTGGTATGATGCAAGAACCTAATTCATAATTTCAAGGTTATGCACATCCATCTCAAAGTAATTGGAACACACTCTTTCCTTGTAACCCTGGCCATATTAACCCCGAAAACAATCTTGGAAACAAGGTTGGAAAGGACCTTATGGGGGAAATCCACAATATCCTCAAAATTTTCCTAAATATCCTCCATACCAAACTCCATGTTATCCATACCATCCACCTCCACCACAACCACATCCATCTCAAATAGCCAGTCCTACTCAACTACTTGTACAACCATTTCTGAACCTAAACAATCTAGTAACTCAACTCGTTTACAATGTTGAGGTACAATACTTCCAAAAATCTCCTATTGATATGAATGATATTCACATTATATGATGAAGTGTATTGAAACAAAGAGATTTGATGTCATTGAAGGACAACATTTAGAAAAATAATATTCAAATGAGGAGAACAAAGAATCATAGGCTGCACTTGATGGAGAGTAGACATCAGAATCAAAGATTGAGAAAGTTCCATCATGTTTACCATCAGATCTTCTATGTATTCAGGAGAATAATCAATAAAAAAAAGAATATTTGAAAGTCATGGTAGAAGAGGACACATAAAGTAATCCAAATGTGCAAGTGAACCAAGGAAGGGCATCACAACTATATTGAAATTTGGTTCCAGACAATCACTAAGTTGCAACAAAAAACTCCTTTTCAACAATTCTTAAAATCATTAAAGCAGTTGGTATCTCACATTCAGGTACATGTCAAAACATATATTTGGAGTCTACACATGTTTTTCTCCGTCATCTTGATATGCACTTGTCTCCATTGGAAGTATTCCTATACTTGAAAGAGATTCTATTTTTTTCGAGTAGAGTAGGATATAAAAAATAAAATAAAAAATGGAAAAAGAAAAAATAAGATGTTAGGTGAAAACCTCTTTTGAGGTGCCTGATATTGGCTCACTAATTGAAAACCTTCTTGAGGCAATCATTTGGTTGGAAAGTGTTGTGGTACCCAACAATCCCCTATTATTTATAGATAAAACATTTAAATAATGGGGGCCCTTTTAAAATTTTGCTTTAGATTTATATTCCAAAAAATTCCAAAAACCCCAAAAGGTGTCATGTTTGATTATCTTTTAGGTTTAATTCCTAGTTGAATAACTTAGGTTTAATTTTTAAATAAAATCGCGCATCACAAAATGATTAGAAGTCATGATAATATCCCTTATCAAATGTTGCTATACGAGATATCATTTGAAAATAAAGATTATGTATTCAAGCCTTTGTGATCCATAACAAATTAAACAAAGTCTTTTGGTAGAAATCACATGAGAGAATTTTTTTGGCCAACGCGTTTCAAACCAACAAGTGTGGTTCATCATCAGGACCAGATGAAGAGGCAGACCATGGCAAAGACTTAAATAGAGAGCAATGTAGAGACATAATTAAACGAAGAAAACAAAGAAAAAACACACTGCCACACATAAAGCTTCATTGGACCCATCATAGAGACATATGATTATCACAGATTGCAGATCGCGAGTAGCACATCCCTACCAACTCTTTATTTAGCTCATAAATCCCTATGTTGTGATTGCAATATAAAAGAAAACACCGCCTGATCTCCGATGCATGTATGCGATATTGCATATCATAAATCACACATCGCAGATCGCAACATCACATCAAACGAAATACTTCCAAAGAACATTTGCGATGTGAAAACTTAATGAGGTTCTGTGTGTACTTATATTTTCATTAAATTTCAAATCTAATAGTTTTAACGTTCCTTAATTGATGAAATTAATTTAATTGGAAAGTTGTTATAACGTATGTATTTTTCCCATGCGTCCTTTCGTCCTTGGAGATCTAAAACATTCCTTTGTTTTTCATTTCTGCAGACTAATACTAATAAATGACATTCCATTGAAATATCCAAAGCAAGAAAGAAAGGAAAATGGCATCTGTTCAAACAAAAGTAACTCAATTCAAAGTAGAAGCAACAAAGATGGCTCGGTTATTCACAGACACCACATGCACGTCGAACTCTAGTACTTCTTGTTGGGAGTCAATGTACAAACTATTTGAAGAAGAAAACCCCAGAGTAGTAGCAGTTAAGAAAGAAACAACTGACGCCTCATCATCGTCCGAGGCTAACTTCTCTGATGTCGCCAATTCATTTCTTCACTGAATTGTTGTTCGGCCTAAAATATTACCCTATGCAGATATGATTAAGTGGATGATTCATAATGTGAATATTGAAGAAAAGACATTCTTGACATCAGGGAAAATGATAGTAGGATCCTTAAAAGCTACAGATTTAAAGAGGATGAATCATTTGCCAGACCCTTAGAAGATTTACGACAAACAATTTCTCAAATAATTTTCAGAGAAGAACAAATTGGAATCGGAGCCCATTAGACAATGGAGACAAGACCCAAGCAAGCACAAGCATGATAGTAAGGGTATGTATTGTTTAGCTTCTCTTGCCGGTCCATTCCGTTATGCTGCTGCTATGATATGTAGATTGTTCGGTGCTCCGAACACATGGAAATTTATAGTTGAATGGGTTCCCTTGATTCAAGCTGCTTCTAATTATGAAGTAATGGATTGGGCTACTATCTTTTCCAACAATATTGCGTCCAAAATCTTAAAAGGTCATTCATGATTTCACTAATTAGGTTAAAGTAAGGCCATTTGTTCATGAACCTGATGATTTTGATGATTTGTTTGAGACATGTGAGTCATATAGACAGGTGGAACTTTTAGCACAAATTCGACTGGGCCCTGAGGATTTTGTCTTATTCCAAAAGTACATAAATAAAAGGCTATATAAACTGCCTTCTGAATGTCTAATATCTTTACAACTAGAATTGCCTATAGGAAAATCTTTGTCGTTGTCTAGAAAGGAAACAAAAAAAACACCCGCTACTGCACTCTCATAGAAACAAATAGAAGAGCTCCTATCTACTAGTGAGCTCGATAAAGTATGGGATCGGTTCAACAAAGAACTAGATAACACAGAAGAGAAGGAAGTGCAGGATTCAAGATTCAACTTCAATGGAGATAGATAAGACTCCCATAGCTAGTAAGACAAAGTCTCCTGTAAGTGAGTCATCAAGTCAAATAATGGATAAAGAAGTTATCCCAGTAGTCCCCACCTCTGAGATTTTCCTCCGAGTAGAAGAGATTCCGCCTCTTGATATTTTTTGATAGTCCTGAACATCGTACTGTTGTGAGTCAACAGAAGAAGAAAAGAAGAATGGATCATTCCGATGAACTTCTTCTTGGAAGTGTTCCATTAGATGTGGTATGGAAAGATTATCAAGCTAATTCGTTTGATGATTTAGCTAAGCTTTTGCAATATGCAGGAGCCTATGCTACGACCACCATTTTCAAAGCTACTGAAGTTCAACAACTGGTTAAAGAAAAAGATGAAAAAATCTTACAATTAGAACAAACAATACTTAATTCAATACATGATATCAAGCAGGAATGGAAACTCGAGTTGTCAAAATTACAAACTAAGTTTGATCAATTGAAAGTTCAAAACGAAGCTGATATTCATAGCTGAAATGCACAGATTGACCAACTTCAACTTAGAATAACTCAGATACAGAAAGAAACTGATATTGAAGGACTCAGAAAAGAAGTTGGAGATTTCAATGCTCTCCTCGCACAACAACAAGTAAACTTTTGTAAGAAGTTAAAGATCATTAATGACCTCTGCAAAAAAATGTCTCATTCACTGATCAAATGTCTAAATTAAGAAAATACTATGAAGATATCAACAACAATGTTTCTGATTTCATCACTTGGCAGGATAGTTCAGATGGAATAAAAGCAAATCTTCCCAAAATACAAGAATCATACAAAGGTCTTCTTTTTAGAGATTGGGATATTAGAATAAAGCAGGCAAAAGAAGCAATTTACAGAGCAAGAGACCTAGTAGGCCAAATTACCAAAACTATTAGAGAAAGTCTAATAGATGCTAATCTTATTACTGAGTGCACAGGAGAATGCTTGCCAGATATTCAAACACTCATATAGTATTGGCATAAAAAATAAAAGGAAAAAGAAGATAGCATCAAGAATTTATCTAAGTTAAATCTTGAATATCATCAACAGTTTTTGGTAAAGTCCTATGGACAATGGTTAGTTCTTTGTAGCCTTGTTAATGCAATTGAATATGTTCTCCCACCTCTTTTAGATGCCTTTTTTGCAGGACAGATGCAGATAAGGCCAACGCATCCCCCAGAATTGAAGCTGATGGAAGCTATTTATAGGTTACGAGAGAAAATGGGAGAGCAATCAACTTCCTATCTTTAGTTTCTTGTTAAAACGAAAGATATTTTTTTTTTTTTTTTTTTTTTTTTTTTTTTTTCGCTATTTTGAGGAGTGTTTGTTTCAACCTCCTCAGCGAAATATGAAATTTCATTTTCATAGTATGACTTTTATTTATAAATACCCTCTCATGTTTTTAGAGAAGTGGTTCAGAATTTTTGTAAGAAGACTCAAGGATTTTTCACTTCTGTATTTCTTTGATAATTTTAATAGAAAGGCTGGGCCACAGATTGTCTTCTTTGATAAGCGAGCATTGATATATGTGGTACTATATCTTTTATTAATGCTATGTTTTATGTTTAAAAGTCAATTAAGTTTTATCATTGTTTTATTATATACAATATCACAACTCACTTAAGCATTGTTTCACTAGTGAAAGGTGTATTAATTGTTATCTTTAGTTGTATGTATGAAATGGTATAATTTTTATGCAATATGTGCTTCATAATTAAATTGATTAACTATTTAATCAGTTTAATTATCTTTAATTTGTTTAATTCTTTTAAATGTTTGATGGTCTATATTGTCTTTCATTTATAAAGCAATCTTTATGAAATCACATACGGAAATTTAGTTATATCCAGGGAATTAGATAGATAGATATAGGTTTTATTTTTTTTCATTCATATTTACTCTATCAAATATTTTCACCTTATCTATATCACACCCCAAACTTCATTATATATTTGAACGGGAAACTAGTCCCTATATCTCCAGTCTGAACCGCTATCCCAAACAAAAAAGGAACAATATTCAAGTTCCCGACCGGGTGGTTTCCTTGACGTTGAGGCAAGGAAATTCTAAGTCTTCAACATTTTTGGTGCTAGAAGGAGGGCCCCGACCATGAATGGCAAAAGAGATGAACCTAAATCTAAAGGGCATTCTAAGAGTCACTTCCCCTCAAGATCACCTCCAACTTCTAGATCTTCTTCTAAAACTCCTACTTCCAGATCAAAAATTGAATAAAAATCTACACAATCTCCTAGAACATTACCTTGATCTTCCGATCCACCTTCTTCTCATCAGGTACTAGAGGTTGAAACTTTAATTGAAAAACTAGAAAGTATTTATATTTCTGGAGAAAAACCTCAACAATCAGAAATATTTGAAGGTAGTGTATCTTCATCTTTTCAATCTACTTGGATTTTACATCGTTCTCAGAGTGAAAAACTTGGAGTTACTCCATTCGCGTTTCCTCTTCCTTCTTTCCAAAAGAAGACTAAGAAATTTGAATCACAAACATCCACTAGTGAGATTTTGTCAAACTCACCTCCACAAACACCTTCATTTCATACATTTCCTCCAATCAATCCTCCTGTTCATACCCCTTCCTCTTAGAGTACTGGTGCCAGTTCATCTAGCACTAATATACAATCTTCCTCTTCTTCCGCACTATCACCTTCTACATCCACCTTTACCCAAACTCCAATAATGGCTGGAAAACAACCTCTAGTGAGACCATGGTCCAATCCTGGAGCAGTGCAAATGCCAACATCTCTCCATGCTCCACCTAAACATCCTAAAAGATGGCTACCAAAATTTAATCTTGATGATGGACTTCCTACTGAAGAACATCTTCACAATTATATGTTAGCCATTAATCTGAATGGAGTTGTTGAAGAGGACCTTGTAGTAAGATTATTTCCATACACTATTGAAGGATTTGCAGGTTCATGTTATTTTTCATGAGCATCAGGGTCCATTACTAGCTGGGATATATTTGAAGAACAATCCTTAACTAATTTCGGTGATGATCGCACTACTACCACTTTGATTATTGATCTCTCCATTCTTAAAATAAGTCCCAATGAAAAAAATCAAGGATTTTAATTCTAGAATTAATAAAATCTTGAATAAAATCCCAGATACATCCGAACCTAGTGTTGACATACAAAATGAGTGGGATATATCTGCCTTACCTTCAAATATCACAATTTTTATCGATAGGGATAATAAAATGAATCTAGTAGAAAACATGAAAGAAGCATTAACAGTTGAGAAAAGAATACTTGCTTTAGAAGAAAAACCCGCACAGGATGAAAGAAAAGCCAAAAAGGTTACATTTAAGGATGAGCCAAAGAAGAAAACTCCAAAAGATCCTTTTGATCTCGAAGGACTATAGAAAGTCCTCAAAAATATGTCTAACGAGATGGTTGAGATTAAAAAACAAGTGGCTGAATCTTCGAAGAAATATTTCAGACTCTTTAAAAGAACTCAGACTTCGACCTCCCAACCCCCCAATATCATATCAAATGTAGAATCAGATGAAGATGACGATGAAGAAGAAATAAGTATGTCTGTTCAGGATTCTCAAGATGAAGAATTTGTAGAAGTTCATGGGCTTTGGGATTTTATCCTCCCTACTTTTGACAATGAAGAATAACACAAAGCCTTAGCTGTAAGTATAAGAAGTAAAGGATCACCTAATTCTCCTCAAACAATCCATAAACAAAATGCTTCTATTTCTGCCACTAAAGACAAGAACATCAACAAAACATCCCCTTCTTCTGCTTCTAATCGTCCATCCACATCAAAAACTTTGGTTGTCTCAGATAACATTGAGTATAATATAGTGTAAGATATGAAAAAAGTTAAGGCTAACATTTCTCTATATGAAGGCTCAAAATTAAAACAACAACAGAGGTATCTTCTCAATGAATTTAATTCATCTCCTTTACTAGTTGTTGTCACTTGTAAAGTTGCACGAGCAATAGGTAAGCCTCCTACTAATTCTACAGAGAAAGTCGCTTCCACAGATATTATCTTGATAGGATATGGATCAAATTATCACACTCCCCCATTTCTTATAACTTTTGAACTCTTCAATAAAAACATGTGCAATTGCTTAGTCGATTAAGGAGTGTCATCAAATATAATGCCCCAATTAGTTTGTTCAAAATTGAACAGATCTCCCCAAAAGTTTGCTATTTATATAGTGTAACTTGATAGAACAAATATTAAAATATTAGGAGAAATCAAATCATTCCTCATTAGACTTTCTTCTAATCTCGAAGTATTTCAAATCATTGACATTTTAGATGCTGATATTCCAAATTTCTATGGTTTAATCCTAAGTAGGGATTGGTCTAAAAGGTTACATGGTTACTTTTCTATAGACTGATCTCATATGTGGTTACCATATAATGGAAAACCAAATCAAATCCATGTGGATCATGAAAAACATATGAAATATTCAGTAACTGATCTAGATGATGAAAATGAACCAGTCATCTTCACTAGTAATATTCTTGGGAATTATTTCTCAAAGTCGTTTTGGGGTAACTTCAGAGCTCAAGAATCACATTTCTTAGTTAATTGTATCACATCACAAATTGAAAACTATTCACAGACAAATTTAGCCAAATGTGTAAATTTTGTAGATAAGCCCTTAGTTAAATGTTTGTTTTGGACTTTGTATTTTGATGGATCTAGATTTAATGATGGTGTTGGAACAAGACGTGTCTTAATTAGTCACGATGGAGAAAAAATAATGCTAACTTGTCGATTATAGTTTGAACGTACAAACAATGTTTCTGAGTATGAAGTTCTAGTTCAAGGCTTGTACAAAGAAATATCTCTTGATGTCTAGTATCTTCAAGCATTTGGAGATTCAAAAATTGTTATCAAACATGTAAGAAATATTATTTGTTCTATCTCCAACCATTTGAAACATTATCAGGTTCTAGTTCAATCTGTTACTTCACATTTCTTCGCTTTTGATATTTCTCCAATCCCTAGACTTCAAAATGGCAGTGTTGATTTATTAGCTAATGTCACATCCATAAATTCCACCTGAAGATTTCAGTCTAGATCGTTTTTTGATTGAGCTAATTTTTGCCCTTCCATTCCTGATAACATTACAAACTGGTGTGTGTTTAATGATGATGAAGAGATCTTAAGTTTCTTAACATCTGAAGAATCATATTCTGATAAGATAATTGACAAAGATAAACATGACAAACAGATGAAACAAGAAAATGAAGATAATTCTCTCCAAATCTGTGGTTAAACTTGAAAACCTTTATGATCTAAAATACAGATTCAAGAAAGTATCTAATAGCAAACTCTAGAGTTCATCATTGAGGTTTGAATTAGTAAACCTTGGATCTAAATCTAAACCTCAAAATGTCAATTTAGGTCCGAGTATTTCTACCGATAAGAGATTATGTTTTATTCATATGTTTAAGAAATATAAGGATGTATTTTCCTGGAATTATGAAGATCTAAAGACTTATGTATTTTCCATCATCAAACACACCATTCCAATAATGCTTGATGTCAAGCCTATTCAACAAAAATTAAGAAAGATTCATCCAAAGATGGAGAATCAAATAAAAAATGAATTGGATAAACTCCTTAAAGAATTTTTTTTTTTTCTAGTGAGGCGTTCCAAACAGGTATCTAATTTAGTAAAAATTAGGAAGAAGAATGGTGACATTAGGGTTTGTAGAGATTTTTGCAATTTGAATAAAGGCAGTGAAAAATGCAATTTTTCTTTACCACCTATGGAACGAATCTTGTAGTCAATCGCCGGTTCTGAGCTCATGTCTTTTCTTTATGGTTTCTCAGGTTACAATAAAGTACTTGTTCATCCAAATGATAGATTAAAGACTACATTTAGAACTAAATGGGGAACTTACGTGTCTCAGAAAATGCCTTTCAGATTAATAAACGCAGGAGCTACTTTTCAAAGGGAAATGGACATTGCTTTCAAAGGTCTTGTTGTCATTTTGTATTTTTGACGTTGAGGGAGTAAACCCATAGGACAACATCAAAACCACTTTGGAAGCTAAGATCTAGCTATGCTAGCTTCAGAGAGGGATCTCTCTGTAAAATTTAGCTATGTTTGATGTGAATTTTAGGCTAGTTATGACTGTATTGATTGTTTTTGATTGGATTGTTTAGTTGATTAAATTGTTATAATTACGTTGGGATATGGAGTCTAAAGATTAAATGGATCTGCATCAAATTTTGAAGGAGTTTCATAGGGAAAGCTAGGTTGCACTAGTTGGATCTTTCAAAAATTTAAATGAATTATGAAACAAAAGAAATGTAAGATTTAGTAGAAACTTAGGAACAATGAAGGATTCCTATATTTGACTTCAGCAAAAAACATATAAATTACTAACAACTAGATAGGGTGCTCTGTATATCATATCCTATTCATCACAATTTCTGTTATGTAATTAAGCTTTTCAGAAATGACAAAGAAATGAGACAATGATTAAACACAAACTGAAGAAGAACATCACCATGTCGTACACCACATGAATCCTGTGAAAATGTCCCTGTATTATTGATGCTTCCATCAACTTTGAAAAATTACAATTTGTAGAGGAAATTATATTCAACAATCAACCTGTCTTAATTCAAATGATGAAGTATTTATAAAAATTCTAAACTAAAATATCTAGAAAATATATCAAGATTTGTTACAAAAATCTCAAACTGTATTACACAAGTAGAACTAAAATATAGGACATTCAAAACTAATGAATATACTTGTCACTATAATTTTGGATTGCTGGTGACAAAGAAGAGCAATTTAGATTTGATAGCAACTCTTATTTGATGAGGTGGCACCCAAGTCACTAACTGTCTTTGCGCTTTTTCCTCCCAAAATTTTGAAAAATAGGGTCCTATAATACCTTTTTATATCCAAAACCATAATAACTATTAGAACACTCAGAGAGGTTTTTGTAAATGATGATGTTGGAAAAAAAAAAACATCTTTCATCTTTTGAAAATTCATTTCCACCTGCTAGGAAACTGCATTTGAAAACACTAGCCGAAAACAAGAAAATTAGGGAAAAAATACCTGAAAAGATTCATCCGAATCTCCCAAACCATAACATCTGTTACAAAATTGAGAGAGGATTTTGTGCATGAGACTGTTAGCAACAAAAACCTCTTTCAGTGTTTGAAAATGCATTCTCAATTGTGTGTAAACTATGTTTGAAATTACTGTGTTGTATAGAGAAAAACATAGTTTTACTTGACCATGAAACAGACATATGACACGGAGGTGGGAGATAATGTGGAGGCACATGGTTGGCAGAGATATGATTAGGTGGAAGAATAAGAGTGGAAGATGAGGAGGGACATGGCAGGTGGACGTTGGTGCAAGAGTAATTAGGTGGAGGATACATGGTAGTAGTGAAGTGGCAGTTGAGTGGAAGTGGGGGGTGACATAACTGGGAAGGCGGTTTGCGACAAGGAGCAGATACCACTTTCAGAGGGGGTAGAGGTAGATTGTGGTATTAGTGAAGGGGGGTCTGAAATACTCTAAGGGAGACACGTAGTAGCGGGGCTAGGGGGTAAAATCACTAATTTCGAACACCCCCCCTGCCCACCACTGATAAAGGGAGATAAGGCGAGGGGGTCCGAACTAGATTGAGTGTCATCAGATTGGATGTGCGCTGAAGATTGGGTGCGAAAGATGTACGCAGTTTAACCACATATGACAAGTCTCCTTTTGTCGTTATCAATTTTACAATAAAATCAAAGTTATAATACCAAGGCCTTATTACAATTTATTTAATCACATTTAAATGATGTGATTAATTTAATCTAAACACACTTAATTATTCTCTAATGCTGCATTTCGACTTGCAAGCATATTTTTTTATTTTCTCAAAGTTTTTACATTTTTTAAAAATAATTTACAACATGGAATATTATTTACAACATCCAAAATATAATAATCATCATGTATAATCAAGAAATCCTATAAAAATTATTGGACCTTAACAAGTCTGATTAACAAAACAATTGTTGTTTATTTAGATGACATTACCATATATTCTAAGAGAAATAATAACTATCATGACTTGAAACAAATATTTGAGAGATGTAGAAGATATGGGATTTCTCTTTGTTGAAAATCCAACAAGATGATGGAGCTTAGTGAAAAGAAGTCGCCTTCACTAAGTGGGCCCGCAGGCTATTTTTGGCGCAAAGTCTAATTTTAGACCATGTCTATTTTTAGACATATGGATCATGGTCTATGAGTTGCAGGATGCTATTTATGGATGATTGGTCATGTTGGTAAAAATAGATGGACCTCTATTTTTAGACATATGGGTGGAGTCTATTTTTAGACTGCCAGTCAAAAAATAGAACAGTCGAATATTATTAGCTCTTAATAATATTTGGACTATACATTATCTTATCCTCTTGCAGCACTTCAGTTCGAGCTACGGATGTGGCACATGCAACTTCCAGAAGGAAATATGCTTTTCCTATGGGTTAATTGAGCTATTGCATGATGGACTTCAGTTAGAACTCAAGTGATTGAGTTTGGTGGAGTTGATTGAGGAGTTGATGGAGTTGTGTTCAGTTTGACTTAGTTGAACTAGTTGTATTTAGTCAACTGAAAAATACACTAGTGATGAGTGGTGTGAATTAATTATTAATTAATTCACTAATTATTAACTCATAATCAACTAAATAATACATCAGTTAACTCAGTGCATGGACATTTTAGTGGAGACAAGTGTTAGAGGTGGGTGAAAGGGTGAGACTACTATCAGTTGTGACTATAGCTGTGCATGAGATTTGCACAATCATTGATTGAGATTACCAATGAGGATTGCACAGTACAAGCCAAGGGGATTTGAACTTGGATCTGATCTATTCTCAACTTGGATTGCGCAGTAGAGGCAGCAACAGTGGAGGAGGATTTTGAACCCGTGATTGTTCAGATATGAGCTAGCTGTTGTAAGCAGTGGAGAGTACGAGTACTTGTGAGGAGTATTGTTACTATGTAATTGTTACATGTTATCTATCATTCTAATAACAGATATTGGGGGCTTTTAAGCTATAATGCTTCCCATTACATACTGTGTTTGATATGTGTGATTAAATTTTCAATGGTGCGGCCATCGCGAGTTGTTTTTTAATTCCGCAAATTGATGATCAATGGTAGAGAGGTTATGTATTAATGCATGCATTCCGCAAATAGTGTATAATCAGGATAATCTTGTAAAAAAGTGTTATATATTCAAAAAATTTCTTCATTACGAACTGGGGTCCAATGTGGCGATACCTCTAAATAAAGAAGATAATCAAGCTCCACACCAACACCTTATATCTTTTTTTATGACTTCATTAAGGTTTCCATAGACTTTATAATGTTTTCCTTACTAGATAATATGTATTCCTCTTCTTATATGATCCTTCTCTTTGACCCTTTCAATAGATCTTCAAGCTTCCTTTTTCTTTCCTCCTTCACCTTAGCTCTGATTTCGTGTTGGAAAATCAGAAAGGAAAAAATATTATCTTATGTTGACAATTACTTGTGATATCCTTATATTCTTATTAACTTTATTTATGTTCTTCTTTTGTCTTCTTCTCATCAATCAATCATAAAAATAAAACATGAAGATCAAGGAAACTAGATATAGGCACTCAACTAGGGATAAAACCCTCTATGAGGGGGCAAACCCAATCAAACTCTTCCACTAGTAGATTCAATTCAAGATGATATAATCCAAGACCCTTTAGACCTAGACAAAGACCCCATCCAATCACTAATTCAACCCTTCATTTAAGTAGATGATCTCAACTAAAGTTTCTAAGTGTAAACTTCCTCAAATACAACCTCAATCCAAAATTTTGACCCCAATATTCATAATTTTGGCCCCTAGATTCATAATTTTAGACCTACAATTAATTTAGAAATTTCAGTGCCTAACTTCAGTGCAGAAACCCTAGTAAACTTCACATGTGTGAGAGAGATGCCCAAAAACTTTGTTTTTACTTCTTTCTTGGATTAGGTCTCCTTCTCCTACACTTCGATCTCTTTTTCGTCCTCTTTATCTTTGTAGATCGAACTTATGTGAGTATGCTTCGAAGTGATTCAAGCTGTCTCTATTTATACTACTTCCATAGGGTCGAATATCCTCCAATAGGGTCGAATTCTCCAAGATAGGGATGACTTGGCGAGGAGGGACAAAATGAATATTTTGGATAAAAAACAAAATTATTTATGTGATACAAAATCCCAATAATGGTCTAATAGATATTACAATGAATCTCTTGACACTTGACAAAACATAACAGCCTTCAATGGAGGATATGACCTAGAAAGAGCATGAAACCCATGCTTCAAAAATAATTTTCTTTTACAATAATTTTTTCTTTTGACAAATACAATTATGAAGAACGACACTAGTTATATTCTTCAACACAACAATCCAGGGAAAAATTCCCATTAATACACTACACCAAGAGAACTTTTCAGTGCTATACACTTTTTTAATGAATATGCAACATTATTTAAAGTTTCCACCTTCACCAAAAACATCTTCTTTATTTAACCATATCTCACACAAAGTGATACTGACATATATATAATAATATATATATATATATATATATATATATATATATCTGATGCACTAGTTCTTCACTAGGAACATTGGACTTTGACTGTCACATTCTATCCACATGGCCTGTTGTACCAATCCTAATACCCAAAAAAAATCTCTACAACCATACCAATTCCTTAATTGCATGAGTGGATACCATGTATTCAACTTCTATAATTGAGAGCACAACTAATAACTGTGTATTTTTCATCCAATTGATTTCTCCTCCAAAAAAGTTAAACACATACCCACTTATAGCTATTTTGAAATCTAGATTTAGTTCTCAACAAAGCGATGTATGTCCAATCTATTAAATCATAGTCTTCCTTGGTATAACAATACATAACCAATATGTTGAATTTTGTAACTATGGTCGGTCTTCATAATGTATATTTTGGCCCTTGATTTATTTATATTAATTATTGTAAAGCATGTTCTTCATGCTAGAGTCAGAATAAAATATATTTTTGAATCATGTCCATTTGGACATTTTAAAAGAAGAAAAATTAAATTTTTGGCTCCTAAGTTAGTGAAGTTGGTCTCCCTCCAAGTCAAGTTGGCCCAAGAAGAGGACACACCCATTCAACACAACATATCAATTTATATAGACATTCAACTTCCTCCCCAAGGAAGAAATTCGATCTCTCTAATCACAAATCTTCTGGGCATTTAAGCGAAATACAAGAAGGACAATAAGGATGAAATTCATCTCTTTATCTCTCTATCTAGATTGCATTCATGGAAGGATTATCTCTCTCCAATTCACACTATTTTCTAGGAAATTATAGTTGCAGGGCCAAAATTTATAGGTAGTTGCAGGGGGGTTGAAATTTTGGGATTCTGGTAGTTTATGGGAGGCCAAATTTCATCATAGGGAAGAACAGGAAGGCACGTTGATAGAGAAGATTGGAATATTTGATTTGGAGGGTTTGACCATAGATGTTTTGAAGGTCATTTTGATCTAGTTATTGACTATAGGTCTAATTGTGTCTTTTGTTGAATAAAATGGGTTTTCTATTAAAAAGGTTGTTGGGTTTTTCCCCTTTGTGGGTTTTCTCAGGGTAAATATTGTGCTCTCTTTGTGCGTTGTGATCTCTATTGTTCCTTTTATATGATTGAATTTCTGAAGTATAATTACTTAATGATATACTGGAAAAATTAAAAGAAGATCAACATCATTAAAAGTAATTATCATTTTTTCAAAAATATCGTGCTTGTATCTATTGCACTTGAAAAATAAACATGTTATTAGAGCTTTGGTGAAGGAAGGAACACTGAGATCACTCTTGAAAAAACCTACATTGAGATCACTATTTTTGAGTCCTTATTGTTTATCTAGGCCCATGGCTTCTTCTATCAAATTAGAGAACAAGTTATAAGGGGCTTCAAACTTTAGAGCTTGGAAAACTAAGATTGATCTTATTCTTGCAAAAAATAAAGTTTTGGACATTATGAAAGGTAAGGTTGTGGACCTAATAGATAATTAAGGAAAATAGAAGTCAAAGGAAGATGACATCACTACCATGAGCCTCATTGTGGATTCCATATGAGATCACTTGATCCCCTATATTGCAAAGCTTGAATATTCAAATGTAATGTATGATTCCCTAACTAATATATTTAAAATCAACAAGATTGGTCAAATCATGGATTTTAAGAATGAGATTCATTATGTGAGAATGAGAAATGATGACACTGTGGCTTCATATTTTATAAGGATCTCTCCATTAAGAGACCAACTTTGAGCAATTGATGAAGTCATCTTTGAAAAGGAACTTGTGACTACAACACTTAATGGATTACCTAGATCATGGAATGCATTTACATCTGGTATAAGTAGTCAGAAGTAAGTTCCCTCTTTTGAAGAACTATGTACCTATTTTTCTTAAGAGGAATCAAGGCTTATGTTAAGAGACAGAAAGGAAGAAGACTCTCAAGCATTTGAAACTTGTTTGAAAAGGAAGAATGGAGGATAGAAGAAGTTTGGTTTCCAAAATAGAAAACCTAAAGGAATACCTGCTCCACAAGGAAAGAAGGATATGTCAAAGATTATTTGTTATTGTTGTCATAGATTTGGACACTATATGAGCCAATGTCCTACAAGAGAGAATGATAGAAAGAGAAAAGGAAAAAAACATGATTCAACAACAAATGTTGATGAACATCCAAAGAAAGATAAAGGTCACAAATACTTCTTTTGCTTTTATGCTCCAATAGGTTCTATTGCAAATGGAGATGATATGTGGCTTGTGGATAATGGTGCTTGAAGACATATGCCATGATATCGTGGAAATCTCACTAGAATGATGGAAATAATATTGGCATAAAGAGTGGAGCTTGGAGACAACCACAACAATGCAGTCAAAGGAATTGGAAAGACATCCATTCAGTTGGAATTTGGTAACAATTTTCATCTCAACAATATGTGATATGTGCTAGGTTTGAGAAAGAATCTAGTTTCTATTTCATGTTTAGAAGATAAAGGAGATAGAGTAGTTTTTTTTGATGGAAAATTATTTGTATGGCCCAAGGGATATAGTATAGATGATGCTAGAGTTATTGGAATTCATGAAGGAATATTATATAGACTCTTGGGTCAACCAACTCAAGGTTTAGAACATGATGAAATCATACCATGTGAACTATGGCATAGGAGATATGGTAACTTTCATTATATAGCATTGATTGCTTTAAGTCAAATGGTTTTAGGTGTTCTTGAATTAAAGATAGAGCATGAAGGTATACATAAAGGTTGTGCACTTGGAAAGAATATAAATAAGTCATTTTCCAAGCGGTGATAGTAGATCCAAAGAAATTTTTGATTTGATTCATTCTAATGTATGTGGACCTATGCTAGTAATGTTTTTTGGAGTTTCTTTATATTATGTAACTTTAATTAATGATTTCTCCCATAATATGTGGATCTATCTCATGAAGATCAAGGATGAGTTCTTCACCAAATTTCAAGAATTCAAGGATGAAGAAGAGAAATTTACATAAAAGGAAATCAAGATATTAAGATCTAAAAATGGAGGAGAATACACCTCGAAAGAAATTGTTGCATTCTGTAAAGAAGATGGGATTAAGAGGGAGATGAATGCCCCATATAATCCTCAACATAATGGAGTGGAAGAAAGAAAAAACATTTCCATTGAAGAATATATCAGGGATATGATGCATGATCAATATTTTGTAATGTTCTTATGGGGAGAAGCTTCCTTAATAACTATATATATTCAAAATAGAACTCATCAAATTTTGGAAGATATGGCTCCTGAAGAAATCTTCACTAGACAAAAGCCAAAGGTTGGGCATTTGAGCATATTTGGCTGCCCAGTTTACATCCATGTTCCTAAGAATAAGAGTAAGAAACTAGAATCTTCAAGAAAGAAAGGAATATTTGTTGGTCACATTGAATCATCAAAGGCTTATAGAATCTACGTTCTTGAGTAGTGACAATTTCAAGTCAGCCAAGATGTTACCTTTGATGAGAAGAATGCATATTGGAAGTCTAAATAAGTTTCCATGGACTAAAATGAAGAATAAAAGCACGAGGCTTCTAAGGAAGAAAGTTCAAGTTCTATAGAACATATCAAAGAGCCAGAAGGTCCTAGAGAACCTCTTGTTGTTCCTAAGATCAAGAAGAGACCAACATGGCTTAGATCTACCTTGGAAGAGAAGAAGGACATGCAGTTCCACATGGCACATTAAGAGAAAGTAAGAAACCTAAGAGGTTATTTAGTTACACAAATCTTATGAATAACTTTATTGATGTAGAGCCTTCCACTTATGAAGAAGAGGCTAGCCAATAAGTGTGGAAAGATGCTATGATGGAAGAATATCAATCCATCATGAAGAATGGCGTATGGGAAATTTTCCAAGACTTGAAGGGAAGTTAGTGGTGACTTCCAAATGGCTATTCAAGATCAAGCATGCTAGAGATGGAAGTACTGAAAAGTAAAATGGATGATTTATGGCTAGAGGGTTCTCCTAGAAATATGGAGAAAATTTTGATGAGACCTTTGCTTCGGTTGCCAGGTACACCTCTATTAGATCTATTATTTCTCTTGTTTCTTCGTTGGGTTGGGGTTTATATTAGATGGATGTAAATATTTATTTTCTCAATGATGTAATTGAGGAAGATATGTACATAGAACAACCTCAAGGTTTTGAGTTGCATGGGAAGAAGTCTCACATTTTCAGCTTGAAGAAGGCCTTGTATGGACTCAAGTAAGCTCCAAGACCTTGGTATGCTCGAATTGATAGATACCTGATGAGACTTGGATTTACCAAGAGTGATTATGATCCAAACCTCTGTTTCAAAGTTGTGAAGAATGCACTCGTGATTTTATTTCTATATGTTGATGATTTGTTTATGACAGGTGTTGAGTCTCTCATTATTTAGTGTAAGAGGCATTTGGCCATTGATTTTGACATGAAGGATTTTGGCATGATGCATTATTATTTGGGATTAGAAGTATGGTAGAAACCTGGTGAAATATTTCTTGGTCAATGAAAGTATGTTATTAAGATCCTTCAGAAGTTTGGCATGATGGATTGTAAATCCATGGAAACTCCCATGGTAACTAATTTGAAGAAGTTGAGAGACTGTGAGTCCAATTTGGCAGATCCATCCATGTACTAGCAACTGATTGCCTTATTGATGTATTTGGATAATAACAAGCTGAACATTTTCTTTGTAGTTTACACATTAATCTAGTTCCAAGTGGAACTGAGACATGAGAATTGGATTACAACAAAGCGCATATTGAGTTATCTATGTATTACCGCGAATTTATGGTTTGCGATATATATCAAACAATAATGTATCGCTGTAGGGATATACAAATTTTGACTAGGAGGGAGTGCAAATGAAGGAATATTACTTCATGAGTGTGCTTCACTGTGGGCCTCAACACTGTAGAAGTAGAGCATATCACAAACAATGAAGCTTGTACTCAAATAGTGTGGCTTCAAAAGTTGTTTGTAGGATTGTACGACCATGAGTTAGAACCAAAAATGATATATTTTGACAATCAAAGTTGTGTGAAGCTTTTAGAGAATACAATGTTCCATGACAAGTTTAAGCACATTGAAATCAAGTACCACTACATCCATGACATGGTGCAAAAGTGAGTAGTAAGGCTTGAGTACATCTCCAATGATGAGCAGACATATGATATTTTGACAAAGGTGTTGTCTAGAGAGAAGTTCGTATACTTCAGGGACAAGCTTAGGCTTGTGGGGGTTGCTCCTCTAGTCAAGAGGGAGTGTTGATATTATAACATCATTGAAAATCATTCTCCCTATGTCAAATATGTTTACCAATTGGGGAGAATGGTACAATAGAGAACAACTGTTATCCCTATTTCAAAGGTGTTAACTAGTTGGAGAGAACAACTTTAGAAGTCCATAATCACTTAGTTGAGTGTGTGGCTTTCGTTATCAGGCCCATTATCTCCAGTTTGGATGAGCAACTCATTTAGAATCGGGACCTGTTTCTCATGTAGAGTGTGGTATTTGGAGTTTACACCACGAGTCAAAGGGATTGAATAGGATGATGAACCAAGAGTAGTCTAGGTTAGGAGTACCAAACAGTTGGGTCAGTGGTTATGATAAATAGTTGATGGTAAATGTTATTCCATGTATTAGGAGTATTGACCAGGATTATGGGTCAATGGTACCGACTAGTTATGGAAACTGGCTGATGTTGATATTGATGATGATGCTAATGATGTCAGAGATTCTGATGATGTCAAAGATGTTGATGATTTAGTTATAACATTTTCATAGAGAATTTTTTCAACTTAAGAACACCTATGATAGTCATTATGAATACCTCCCTATTTAAAAGGGAGTGTTGAAATTTGTAACTATGGTCAGTCTTCATAATGTATATTTTGGCCCTTCATGTCTTTATATTTGTTATTGTAAAGCTTGTTCTTCATGCTAGATTCAAAAGAAAAATATATTTTTTAGTCATGTCCATTTGGACTTTTTAAAAGAAGAAAATTTGAATTTTTGGCCCCTCAGTTAGTCAAGTCAGTTTCCCTCCAAGACAAGTCATCATATGTAAAGGGCACACCCATTCAACCCAATAGATAACTTTATATAGACATTCAACCTCCTCAAGGCAACAATTCAATCTCTCTCATCAATAATCTTTTGGGGATATAAGCGAAGGAAAAGAAGTACAAGGAGGATGAAATTAATATCTTTCTCTCTCTATATCGCTCACATACGTGGAAGGATTCTATCTCTCTCCAATTCGCACTATTTTATGGGAAGTTGCATTTGCAATGCAAAAATTTCTAAGCAATTATAGGGGGCCAAAATTCTAGGATTTTGAAAGTTTTTGGGATGTCGAAATTTAGCCTAGGGAAAATAAGAAGGTGAGTTGCTAGATTAGATTGGAAGACTTTACTTGGAGGGTTTGACTAGGTTTGACCATAGATTTGTTGAAGGTTAGTTTGACCTAGTTATTGACTAGAGGTCTAAGTGCATCTCTTGTTGAATGGAATAATTTCTCTATTGAAAAGGTTGTTTGGTTTTCCCCTTTGTGGGATTTCCCAGGGTAAATATTGTGTTCTCTTTGTGCACTATGATGTCTACTATTCTACTACTTTTATATGGTTGAATTTCTAAAGTATAATTGCGAAATGATATACAAGAAAAATTAAAAAATCAACATCATTAGATGCAATTATAAGTTTTTTCAGAAATATTGTGCTTATATCTATTGCACTTTAAAAATCAACGCAATAGTGCTATGAAAATTTCTAAAAATCATATTTACTATTGTCTAATTCTCCTTCCCTAGTTTTAGCATACACGTGCTCAATATTCTTACTGCAGGTGCAATTTCTAGTCTAGTATAGGCAATTACATCTATAAGAATTGAAATTGCATTGACATATGGAACATGATACATGATACATGTTCTCTTCCTATTCCTATGTATTGGGATATTGATCTGCAAATAGATTTACATCTATAGGAATATGAATCTTCATTGGTATAAATTCTTACATCTTAAATCTCTGCAATATTGTCCCAACATGCTTCCTCTGATTTAACCAAAGTTTCTTATTTTCATGATATCTTTTAATTTCCATGCCCAAAATAAAATTTGTATTAGACTTGTGGAGTCTAGCTCTCTTGAGTTCATTTTTTTCAGGAAACCTTGGTTGATGGTGATTCAACTGTGAAGTGCCTCGAAGGTATTTTGGGAAGATGGATTTTTTTGGGCCCATTTACTTTTGTTCACTCGGATGGTCTTGCTGTGGGTTGGAACCATCACTATGTTCTTCTTTTAAATTCTCGGAGTATTGTTTCGGGCCTAGGCATGGAGATTTTTTTTAGGAGCTGGGTAGATCTATATCTCTTCTAAATTAGTATGGTCCAACTTAGAATCTGAAGGATTATTGGGAGGATTTCTTTGCCAAATCTTTATTAAACTCACCATCCCTTATTATATGAGGATATATTAATTTCTCCCTAGGAGCCTCTAAATCATGGGGAAAAAGGGTGATCCCAGATCCTTCGACAGGCTATTTTTCTAGTAGGATTGCTAGCTGATTTATGATTGATGTGGATTTAGTGAAGATCTACCCTCCTAGGAGAAAAAAAAGAATAATATCAATATTAATGGAGAAGTTATAGAATTCCGTACATGAACTAAATAAGGCAACAAACTTCCCATTTTTTCATACACAAAGAGGACTTTGTCAAGGGTGCCCACTCTCCCATTTAATCTTCCTGCTTGTGGCAGAAGGCCTTAGTCATTGTCTCAAGCTGTCCGAACTAAGATGGGAGTTTCATGGGTGCCCAGTGACAAGATCATTAACTATTTCTCACTTCCCTCTTGTAGATGATATCTTGGTATTTTGCAATGGCTCCCCCAAAGAAGTTGGCAAACTAAGGGAAATCTTCTCCATTTTTGGGAAATCCATAGGTATGATCATCAATTTCCATAAGTCATTTTTTTCTAAATTATAGGATATGAACTTTAGTATATCTCACATCTCCTTTCGGTAGAATGTAAATTGGTGGATGAAGGCCTCAAATACTTAGGCTTCCAATTGAGGGACAATACCTATCGAAAGGAGGATTGGATGTTGCTAATTACAAAGGTAGAATGATGAATAAAAAACTAGAGTTACAGATGGCTATCCAGGGAAGGCCGTTTGGTTCTGGTGAAGTCTATGATTGAAGATATACTTATGTATTTTTTATGAAACCAACTCACAAAATAGAATAAAAGATAGATCAACGACTTCAAAATCAACCTTTTCGAGGGGGAAACCTCATTTACATTACACAAATGAATAATTATTTGATGATACAAATGAAAAGGCATCCTTTCTATATATAGGAGTCTAATGGGTCACAATATAATCAGAGTTGACATAACAATAATAATGTAAGGGCACAAAAATAAAAATAGTGGGCTTCTATGGGGCACAATAATAACAATATGGGGACAACATGGGCACAACAATAACAATGAGGGGCTACAATGACAATAATAATAAGGGAATACACTAGTATTATAGGGACCTAACATGCCCCTCTCCTTCAGAAAAGTGTTGTCCTCAACGCTTGAGTAGTTTTGGATGCTTATGTATAAAATTCTCATCCTCCCATGTGTAATATTCAGTGGGTAAGTTCTTCCACTTGATGAGATACTCTAAAATTGATCGATTTCATAGCTATTGAGTTCTTGTTTATGTGACTGCTTCAGGTTCCAATATGTTTTTTCCTTCCTCGTCAAGTTCTAGCAATATTGTTTGAACTGGGAGCTTGTAACCTATAACCTTCTTTATGCATGAAACATGGAAAAATGGCTACAATTGGGCTGCAGGAAGCTCCAATTTGTATGCCATAGTACCAATCTTTTGTAACACCTTGTATGAACCATAATAATTTAGTGATAATTTATTATTCTTCTTATCTTGCCGAGGGATATTTGTTTGTATGGTTGTATCCGTAGAAATATGTAGTCATCTACATCAAAACTTCTTTCGATGCGATGTTGATATGCATGTTGTTTCATTCTATTATGTGCCAAAGTGAGGTTATCCTTTAAGAGTTGGAGAACTTATTGTTGATGTTCAATGTGATCTTCCACTGCTTGAACCTTATAATTTTCTCTTAAATATGATGTGATGGATGGTGTATGATATCCATGAATTGCATAAATCAGGTCATTTTTGTTGCAGTATGGAAGGAAGTGTTATATCACCATTCAACCAGAGCCAACCATTTGACCCATTGTGTCTGTTTATCAGATACAAAGCAATGAAGATATCCTTCTAAACATTTGTTCACTATCTCAGTTTTCCCATCAGATTAAGGATGATAAGATGAGATATGAGCTAAGTGAGTACCCAAACAAGAAAATAATTATACCCAAAAATTTCTAGTGAAAATGGGATCTCTATCACTTACAATAATATTTGGGTTTTCATGTAGCTTTTGAATTGTTTCCATAAATGTAGTAGCAACTGTACTAGATTTAAAGGGATGAGATAATGCACAAAAGGGTGCATACTTGGTAAGTCTATCAACTACCACCATGATGACACTCATTCCTTTGGACTTGGGTAAACCTGTGATAAAGTCCATTGAAACCTCTTCCCAACGTTGACTTGGAATGGATACAGGTTGTAATAGACCTAGTGTCTTAATTGTTTCAAATTTATTTTGTTGGCAAACCAAAAATTCTGCCACAAAATTTTGAATATCAGATTTAAGGCCATCCCAAAAAAAATCTTCTTAACCCTATGGTAAGATTTTAAAAATCCTAAGTGCCCTCCTAAGGGAGAGGTGTACAATTCCATAAGAATATTTTGTTTGATTTGGGAATTATTACAGAGGTATAAGTGATCTTTGTACCATAACGAACCATTTTTCCAACGAAATGTATAAGATGTAATGGGATCTTGTTGTAACTTTTGAATGAGTGCCCACACTTCTTTGTCATTCCTCCCTTCATCCCTTGTTTCATTTATCCAATCTGGTTGGATAATGGAAATGGTGCAAAGCAATGCTTCCACATTCTCATCTTTTCTTGAGAGTGCATCTGAAACAAATTTTTTCTTCCCTTTTTGTAGATGATTTCAAAGTCATAACCCAACATCTTTGTGACCCATTTTTACTACTATTCTGAAGATAATATTTGTTCTAAAATTAATTTAAGACTATCATGATCTGTTTTTGCCTTGAAGTGTCTTCCCATTAGGTAAGGTCACCATTTCTTAAGTGCATGTAGTATTGCCAAAATTTCCTTCTCATAAATAGCTTTTGTAAATACTTTCCTATGATTGGATGAATTTTGAAAGAAATGGGTATTTCTTCTTACATTAAAACAACACCAATTCCATCTCCTGAGGCATCAAATTCCACAATAAAGGTTTTTGTGAAGACTGGAATAGCTAAGATCAGTGCTTGGCACATTACCTCTTTAAGATGTTCAAAGGCCTCTGTTGCTTCTGGAGTCCAAGAAAATGCATCTTTCTTTAATAATGTTGTTAGAGGTGCTACTATTCTCCCATAATTCTTAACAAACTTGTGATAATACCCTGTTAACCCAAGAAATACTCACATATGCTTTATGGAGGTGGGGATTTTCCATTCCTTAATGACTTTAATTTTGCTAGGTTCTACCTTAACACCTTCATGAGATACAATATGACCCAGATATTCCACCTATTTTACTCCAAAGAAACATTTGGAGGTTTTTGCATATAATTGTTTCTCCTCCAATAGTTTGAGCACCATGCCAACATGTTGGACATGATCCTTCCAAGAATTACTGTAGATTAGTATATCATCAAAAAGTACTAACACAAATTTTCTAAGGAAAGGTTTGAAAATGGAATTCATCAAACCTTGAAATCTAGAAGGTGCATTAATAAGGCCAAAAGGCATGACCAAAAATTCATAATGACCCTCATGAGTTCTAAATGTTGTTTTCAAAATGTCTCCATTCTTCATTATGATTTGATGATATCCTGAACGAAGATCCAACTTGGTGAAGTAAATTGGTCCATGCAATTCATCCAATAATTCATCAATGACATGAATGGGAAATTTTTCTTTAATAGTGAGCTTGTTTAGCTCCCTATAA
>APFE031569481.1:112818-131821 GCA_000404065.3 Pinus taeda
TCCTTGTTGCCATAATTTTTCTTTCAATTTTTCTTACCAACCTGAATGCCTTCTCTAATGAACCAGGTTCCCAAAGGCGAACCTCATGTTGGATGTTATCCTTTAATGTCCATATGAACACATCAATCATATGCTCCTCTAGAATATCTTTTACCCTTATTTCAATTTTTGGAAGTCCTCAATGTGCTCCACCATTGAACCCTTTTGTTTGAGATTTATCAATTGGATAAAAAAAGTGTTGCTTTTTGTATCCTCATAATATTCTATCATTTTTCTCATTAAAAAATTACCCAAGTGACAATTTGTTTATGAGAGCAAAGCCATCGATACGATACAAACTAATTGGGTTCCAAATATAAAGTTGCGTACATTTTGTGTGTTTTGCACATTATGGAGATCAAAATATTGCTCCATCTATAGTATCCATGTTATGGGATCCTTGCCATCAAAATTCCTCATATTGATCTTTGGAACATGGTGTGTCTTCAATCCAATGTTAGAGTCTATGAAATCACGATTACCATTTCTTTTGTTCTCATCATGAGTTTTCTTTACTACATTTTCACTATTAGTAAGCATTTCTTGTCGCAACTTTGTCAAATCCATCTTCAAATCTTCCATGTGTTTTACTTCTATATCATCCATCTTAGCTTCAATTCCATCCATCTTAGCTTCCATGCCATTCATCATAGCTTCCATGCCTTTCTTTACACCATCCATCTTAGCTTCTGTTACTTTTTGTGAGAGTGAAATTTGTTGCACTTGGTCTCATAATTTTGATATATCATGTTGCATTTCTTCCTCTTCTTTATGAGTCATATTAGAGATTTCAAGTTTATTACTAGGTGTTTCCATTTTATTTCTTCGAGGCATAAATTAATAAAAATTATGCTTCACTATGTCCTTTTAATTCCTTCAAACTATTTTTTCAAACCAAACTTATGTAAAATTTTGAAAAGATTACACACCTTTTTTCGCTTTGTAGGAGCTCAATATTGAATCTATTGTATCTCTATAATTTCAGATATCCAAGGTCTAAAATGTCATCCTATAGTAGCCCTCTGAGTCCTCATTCCAACCTTGCAAGTCTGATCAAGTTTGCATTATCAAAGAAATAGTTATTCCAAATCTCCCACGATGACCTGATTATAGATTGGTTCAGTAGGGCGAACTTGTACGAAGTTCCGTGTGTCATTGTTTCAACCTTCAGACCTTAAAATGATACACAAAAAACTAGAATCCATCCTCTTTCTGTACCTTCTTACAAAATTTCAATCTGATGCTCAGATAGAAAGTTATGATGATTTTCCCCAGGTCACCTGTTTGAGATATAATTCGGGAGCTTGAAAAAACCCTAACTTGCTTAGATCATATCTCCGAAAATATAGCGAGACAAGATAGTAAATTTGTACCCAAGATTCATCAAGATTGTAGCTCAAATGCATTTTCACTTTAGATTCTGAAACATCATAGAAAAAATTTATAGCTAAAATTCCACGATGACCTATTTGAAGAAGCGAAACCCTAGAATCCAAAGCTCTGATATCAATTGTTATGCAAACAACTCACAAAATAGAAGAAAATATAGATCATTGACTTCAAAGTCAGAATTTTCGAGGGGGAAACCTCCTTTAAATTACACAAATGAACAATTATTGGATGATGCAAATGACAAGACCTCCTTTCTATATATAGGAATCTAAGGGGTCACAATATAATTAGAGCCGACATAACAATAATAATGTTAGGGTACAACAATAACAATAGTGGACTTCTATGGGGCACAATAATAACAATATGGGGACAACATGGGCACAAAAATAACAATAAGGGGCTACAATGACAATAATAATAAGGGATACACTAGTATTATGGGGACCTAACAGTATTGGTCTTCACTAGCCTGGGTTCCTAAAGGAATCCTAGAAAATCTAAGAAGGATATGCTTAAACTTTCTCTGGTCTGGTTTCAAGGAGGAAGAAATATTGCCATGGGCTTGATGGGAGCATATTTCTTGGATGAAATAACTAGGTGGTTGGGATATTAAGAATATATTTTATATTCTCAAGCTTTGGCTACTAATTGTGGCTAGCGATTATTGTCTTCTTAGAGTATGTGGACATTAGTTGTTACTAATAAGTATATTTTCCCTTACACTATGGAATATCGGATTCAAAGAATTGATAAACCAAGAGGGGATATATCAATCATATGGTAGGCTATTATGAATTCCTTTGATGATATTAGTAGGGCCTAGCATGGAATATTGGTAAAGGTGATTGGGTTTGGATTGGATAGGAGCCTTGGCCTAGTAGTGGAAACATACATTTTCTGCGTAAATACATAACTAATTTCTTCGTGATAGAGGCTGATGAGGCTCATCATTGGGTAAATATAGGGACCTTAATACACCTCTAAGATTATTAAAATCAACTCTTCTCATAATTCCTTAGATGTTTTAATTTTATTTTTCTTAATGAGATGAGTAAAAGTAATATGTTATGTCTAGTGGTCTAATGTGCATTGATTGCAGGTTTTGGGAGCAAATTGTGGAAATTATGGCTAAGTAAGGTGCAGGAACTCGAATGAGACAAGAAGGAGACATTAGATGAGATGGATCTTCCTCATTAAATCCTCACGCATTTGAATATCCATCAATCAAATCACACCAGCTCAGAGTTGCAGGCAGCCGAGTCATGAGGATCATTGGCAGCCAAACCAGTGATAGTTAAGAACAAGTTTATCTTAAGATTGGGAGCCAAGACTCCCTAGATTTAAGGAAGTTGTTGGAAACTTCAGTTGTATAAATAAGGAGGCCTAGAGTCTCATTAGCATTAGGATTTTTTATGCAAAGATAACTAAGCACTTTCGAGTTGAAGGATTGTGACAAAACATTGTTATGTATTTTTTGATATGTTAATGAAAATGAGCATTCCCTTGATCCAGCACTGAGTTGAATTAGAGGGCTGAAGCTCTTGGGTTAGGGCCCAACCCTAGCAGTAGAGGTTCCTCTTAATGTACTTGTATGCTGAGGTTACTTCATAGATTACTTGTTGAATTGATTTTGGCATTGTTACATTACAAGTTTTGTAATTGGGCTCTGATACCAACTGTCATGTCTCCCAACACACTACCATAGTAAATTTTTGTTTGTTTGTTAAATATCACTATAGACTATTAAGTCGGCAACCATCCTATCGACTTTACTACTCTGGTCGTTGGTGAAGTCTTTTCCGGCAACCGGATTGTTTCTTTATGGTGATGTTGTCAACTTGGTACTATAAGACCCGGGTTCATTAACTCTATATGAACTTTGGAAATCTCCCGCCTCCTCATGATCGATAATATAGTGGATATTTGTTACACTTGGCAATTTCATTGAATATGCTCTGGTTATATTGTACTGTTTGGTTTAATGCTATAGCTATCATTGTTAATTCTCCCTGCTCTGCCCTCTACATGGCACGAGCAGACTTCTCTATCCACAGTCGTTTACCTCGAACCTTTCACCACATCAACGGAGGATGGGCTGGGTTATGATCCGACGATTCAACTCTTTCATGGTTTGGTTCATTCATCTCTCGGTTATCGAGTTGCATTATCACCTCCACCGTTTGGCTCTGGCTCTGTTTCTTCCCTTAGTTTCCTGCGGGTCTGCTCTTTCTGTCGCTAGGCCTTGGAACAAATTGGAAGACCATTAGATGTGAGAATATGGCGACCCTATCACATGGAAAATCCAGGGTATGTTTTTTTTGTTTTACTGTTATTTGGCATTTTTGTCTTTGGAGTTTTATTTCCTTCTGAATGCTTCCACTTCTATCTGATAACTAAAGTTGTAATGGTGCGTTCTAGTTGTAGAGCTTGCCTCAAACATCCGAGACCCTCAGGCGAGGCTACGAGGTTGGCATCTCACCAGTTTTCCTTGCTCAAGAAGCCCAGGTAAGGGTTTGCTCCCGGATAACTATTCTTTAAATGAGTTTGACTCTTCAGATGATACGAATCTGAGATGGTTGGCTATACTAGTTCTATTGCAAAACCTTCTGAGTTCTGAAGGTTTGAAGGCTTGTTGAGTTAGTAGGGTAATATTTCTTGTACAACCGAGAGCTGTCGGGGTTGAGATTGGTACCCCTTTTTGCTCGGGTAGAGGGTTTTGTTTTTAGTTTTCTAGCATCGAATGAACATTGTTATTATGATGTAATTATGTATATTCTTTTATCCTCCATGGAATGTCCCGGGGCTTACTGGGTTGTATTAAGTGAACCTGTAAGGTTCTATGAAGCAACTCTCAGGAAACTCCTGGGTGAAGCTGCTGGAAGCGCCTTGGTTAACTTATTCTCTTCTCTGAATGTATATTTGTATTTGTATAATCCCTTTGCTACAACGTTATCACCAACTGCTAAATAGATGTTGATTTCAAGCTATATACAACTGTATGTTTTAATGATATTGATTCCGCACCTTGTTTTATGTTTAGATGTTTAGATTTTTGAAAGATAACAGTCTCCACCCAGATTGCCATTTGATCTAATAATTGAACCGAAATTTAAATGAATGTTTAAATGCCTGACGCTATTTCATTTCTCTGCACTTATAAGCTTTGGTTCTTTACTGGTTCTCACTGCCTCCGTGCTTATTTCTGGTGTTTAAGTCTTATATGCAAGGTTTCTTACTTAATTATTTATGGTGAAACCCCACCCGTAAAGTCTTAGAATTCTGTGTGCAAGGTAACCCTTGACGAGCTGGTTTACATGTTACAGGGTTTTCTCCCTCCACAATTCTCTGTGGTCCATCGATTACAACCTGCGACAAAGAATTTTCTTACGTTTATATGCCCTATATGTTTACAACTTATCTGTGTGCCAATATGTTAATTTGTAAGGAGATGTATACATTTATAATAATCGGCGTTATCTTGCCATACTATACCTTCGTATAATACCCAGCAAAAGTTAGGGACCGGTACCACTTGGTTTTTACCCTCCTCGTTCTGGTTATTATTAACAGGAAAATTCTTGTCTTTTTTATTCATTTCCCGAGTATGAAATTTATATTCGCAACTCAGAATTATACCTACCCTACTAGGGATTTGATTAGTGGTTTTGTTAAATACCACCCCTACCTCTTCCTAGGGTTTGCTTTTCCTCATTATCAGAGTTTATCGTGGTCCAAAATCTTTACCACCCTACCAATTTACCATGGCCACTGTTTACTTACTTATTTTCTAGAATTTAATCGGTTTATGCACCCTTCCCTTTTTCTAGTTCCTCTAAAAAGACCACCAACGTTTTCCTTAATTAACCGGTACATTTTAATTATAGAATTAATTATGTACAGGGGTTTATTATTTTCTTTTTGCTACAGTTCTTTTTTTATTTATTTATTTCATACGAATAATACAAAACTTAATCACGCACAGCGATTAGAGTTTTGTTTGGTACCTATTCTTGGATGCCAATGTGCTTATTTCAGAGAACTATTCACCTATGTTTTCTTCGAAGTTACTGCCACTCGCAATGCCTTCCAGAGCTTTCCTTTGTCTCTTGCTTCTATTTGCCACCAAACCTTGAGATTCGTCTTTCGGGACCAGAATCTCCCCCGTGCTCTCTTGCAGGACCACTGTCCTCGGCAAGATATCTGCACCTAGTGCTTAGCTATCCGGTCCTCACCAGACTTAGCCATTTTTCCTTTTCTTTTCTATCTGTTGTCACAGCACCACCTAACTTCTCTCTTTTCCTTCCTTTTTCCTGGAAACCTTTCCAGTCAGGAGAGATAGTTAGGGTTGCAATCACTGCAACCGTTTTTCCCAACTTCCCACTCAGAAGTTGCCAACATTTCCAAGAAATACATTTCTTATCTTATTAAAGAAATAATAAAAATATTATTAAATTTCAAAACAGTTAATAATGTCATATTCATTTTTTTTTTTTAACCATAGTAAATTCAAATATTTATATTTCCCTGGGGCATTACATTTTGACACAAACCCTAGAAGCCTACAACAAAGGCTATGACCTATTAATCATTGACCAAGCATGATACCCATGTTTTAATAAGTCAATTTCTTTTAATAATAAAAATTTATTTTTCTTTAATTTTACCAATACAGTTATGAAGATCGACAATAATTACATTCTTCAAGACTCCCTCTTAACTAAGGAAGTATTCATAATTGGATATATACATAGGTACATGGATGATCTCAAAATGATGTGCTCTATGAAGAGACAACACACACAATTCTATAGGTTAGATGCCTGAGCAGGGTATTTAACTGGGTGGGACTATGGTGTGTTCCAAGCTTCAACCTCTATAGGTACCATGAGGCTTTCTATCTAACATGAACCCAGGGATCTAGGTGTGTATCCAAGGGAGGAGCTCTAAGACCAATCCCACCATCCCTACTTCTGGATCTAGACAACATCACAGTACAACTAGATGTCCTCCCAAACATCTTGCTTCCCCAAGATTCTTCATCTCTCCTTATCAACTAATTCAGATATATCCGTCAATCCAAACATGTTTCAAACATCCAACTTTCGTATGGAGAGATCTTGTACAGTCACAATCTGAATTAGCAAAAAAATTTCAGATAAATGTACAAGGTAACACAAACCTATGGAATCTTCAAATAAACTGTTGTTGGTTAGGTCATCATCACATTATCAAACATATCTTTGTCAGAAGCTATCTACTTTAAATTCTTAGGTAGCACCCAACTCATTTTTAACACTTCTATCCAAGTTTTGTTCACAACTTTATTGATTATTAATAACCATTAGTAGCGCTTCAACTATTCTCTAATTTCAAAAATCATCATGGCCTTTTCATAAAGTCATTCACTTGTCTTTAATCTCCCTCTCAAATAGGGAAATACACGCTTTCCTTTATCTAAAGACAAGTCAATCAACTATTTTATTCTTCTTTTCATACATGCCCTTCCTTTTGCAATAACAATTCATCGAGGAATTTAGGTCTTCTTTAATATGGCAACAAGATTATCTATCGAATTTACTTTTCATCAAGGTTCTCACAAATCCCTCTTTCCATCATTCTCAACAACATTATCAAATTATCATGACATATGAGGTAAGTATCTTCATCATCTTGAAGACTATGTACTTGTAAACCTTTAACAAAAAGTGCAACGAAAAACAAATATATTTGTACAAGAGAATGAAGTCAAGTATGTCATAATAAATCGGATTTTAAATATTCAAGACCTAAACCTAGTTAGGTTTTATAATCAATCAAGAATTGCATCCATTAGAGTTCTTGCAACAATATTTACTAGGGTTTCATTAGAGAGCCTAGATTTCATAATGAAAATTAAATCATATCAATAATAAAAACATTATACTTATAGATTATCATGCCCTAGGTAATCAACTACTAGGGTTTTATTACAAACCCTAGATTTCAAAACTTAAATCATGAATAACAACAATCAAGTTATCATACCAACATTGCATTTATATTGTTCCATTATTATTTCCTAGCAACTTATATTAGTGCCATATTAGGGTTTTATCATAAACCCTATATACACACATAAAAATCCAAAATTAGATATACAACAATTTTAACCAAGGTAAGGTTTCAATTATATGGAAGCACACATAACTAGAGAACCATTTCTAGGATTTTATATTGATTATTACAAGGGTTTGGTCATAATCCCTAATATACCAAAAAATAAGAAAACTAGGGTTTCTAGACATCAACAACAAACCCTAGAAGGCTAGGTTTTTTAATCTAAGGGTATATTCAATCTAAAGATTAATAATCTAAACAATAATCCTTATGATTCTAAACCCTATATATAAGAGAGTTAATAGTATGGATAAAATTTCAAAATAAATAATATTCATGCCTTCTTCTGCAATAAGTTAAATCAAAACATACCTTGAGTTATTATTTAACAAACCTTATAGATTTTGTTTCAGCAACAAGCCTAATTTCACGAAATAAGTCTTTTCTTGAAGTTTCCTACATAAACTATGTAATCCTACATGTTTTCCTACCAAGGAAAATACAATGAAAGGATTATGAGTATATAATATAAATAAATCTATGAGTGTGGATGAAATAAAAAATGAAAGAGGAAAAAATTAATAATATACTTATCTTTTGGTAAAATGGTGAAGAATGCCTCTTAATCCAATCTTTTTGAGGGATACCTACAACTTATGAAAATAATTCAAGAACTTCTAACGAGACATATTCGATTTATGAATTCTACAAATAAAAACATAAAAGAAAAAATTACAAAACATAAGGTATAAGGATATGCAAGGGATATCATCCCTAAGTGACCTAAGAAAAAAAGTATTTGATTTCAAATTCTTCAGTCTCGTTCTTCTTTTGTGGAGCTTCATCAACAACATTTGCATGTTCTCTTTCTCTCTTTTTATTCTTTGTAGTTTTAGGACATTGACTCTTGTATTGTCCCATCTTATGACAATTGTGGCATTCAATCTTTGATAGATCAACCTTGTTCTTTGGTCCTTTGAATTTATTGTATCCTCCTTTCCTCTTGTGATTAGAAGATTACGCATTGAAGGTGTTGCCCTCATATTATTCCTTCTCATTAATTGATAATGAGATGAATTCTTCTTCTTAACTAAAATAATTCAACATTTGTTCAAAGGATGGTGTGTGCTTCCAACTACTAATACCTTATGCAAAAGAGCTGCATGATTTTGGTAAACCTAATAGTGTAGCAATCACGAGTTCTTTTTCTAGTATAGCTTCCTCAATGGTTTTTATTTCATCTCTTATTTGGGAGATCCTCAAAAAATTTAAGAAACAATGTCATGTTTTGTCATCTTCATTGTTCTTAGTTCATTCTTGAGGCTGGATATTTCTTGAATGTTCTTGATGGTGAATAGTTTGGAGATAGCTTCATACATCCCTTATGCAATATCTATGTTGGATATGTAGGATTAGATTGTCCTTTACTCCATCCATAATTAGATTCATGGCCAATATATCAGTTTCCTTGTACCTTTCTTTTCCTGCATCCTATTTTAGTTTCACAACTTTTCCTAGAACAAAATCCAATACTTTGTGCTTAGCAAGGATGAGATCTATCATCTTCTTCCATGCCCTATTGTTAGAGGCTCCTTCTAGCTTATTTTTTGTTTTCAGTGAGGTTTTCATATAATTTTACAATGTCTTCTTTTATTGATATAGATAGTAGTCCTTCCCCTTCTTATATGATAGTTTTCTTTGACCCTTTCAATAGATATTAGAGCTACCTTTTTCTTTCCTCTTTTATCTTAGCTCTGATACCAAGTTAGAAAATAAAAAAGGCAGAAAGATTATCTTATGTTGATAATTAATTGTGATATTCTTGTAGTCTTATTAACTTTCGTTATGTTTTTATTTTATCTTCTTCTCATCAGGAAATCATAAAATCAAAACATGAATATCAATGACACCAGATATAGGCACTAAGCCAAGTCTAAAACCCCTCTAAAGGGGAAAACCTAGTTGGCAAACTCTTCCACTAGTAAATCAAATCAAACTTGAGAAAATCCAAGACCTTAGACTAGACAGAAATACCTTCCTCCTCCACCAAGTCAACCTTCCAATATTATGAACCAAACACAAAATTCAACACCACTTCAATCCATATTCGACTCATAATTTCGACCCCCAACTTCCGAATTGCAGACCCCAACTTTAAAATTTCGGTCCTTTTGTAGCCTTGTAATTTTGGCCCTCATGTAACTTAAATTTATTCACACATGTGAGATAAAGACAAGATAAAATGATCTTATTCTTTCATTAAGATTCCTCCTTCTTCAGTTTAGTTTTTCTCCTTCTCTTCCTACCCTCTTCACACCTTTTCTCTTCTACGAATCATAGATCAAACTTGCTTAAGTGAGTGTCCAAATTTGGTTGAGTAGCTTCTTATTTATAGTTGTTTATGGCTCCAGTTTGAGACCAACTTGTAGAAATTGAGGCCGACTTGGTGGAGGAGACCTAAATGACTTATTTTACATAAAAATAATTTTTTTCTTAATAAATAAAACCCAAGAAGGGTCGATTACATAATGAAATGGAAAAGGACTCTTGACATAAACCCCAGAAGCCTACAATGGAGGATATGACCTATTAATCATTGACCAAAGCATGACACACATGATTTAATAAGTCAATTTCTTTTAATAATAAAAAAATATTTTTCTTTCTTTTAACCAATACAATTATGAAGGTAGCCGTGATTTATATTCTTCAACACTAAGTTACATGTTTCTTTCTTTTGCAAGGCTTCATGTCATTTCAAATTTCTATTTCCCATTTGGCACTTTCGATAACATCCATATCCTCATAAAAATAAGGTTTTCATCATTAGAAATCAAACCAATAGGTGTTCAATATAGTATACACACTTCTAAAGAGGATTTTTGGCATGTGCAGATATCCTTAGAATTGGTTGGAGCATTTACAAAATTTTCTATATGTTTTATACATCCTCATATTCTTATTTAAAAGCTTCTTTATACTTCTTATTTTATATAAATATCAAAGTTTCCAACTAATTTTTCTAATTATGTGGTTCTTGTTCATGTTTCATTTCAATTTTTACTAGGCGTGATTTTTCATAGTAGATTAATGAAATTGACATATATGCTAATGAAAATTTTGCGGGAAGTAGGATCCCACAATTTATATCTCTTACGTCCATGACCATTACCAAAAAGGATATGCTTCTTTGAACCAGGGTCGAACTTAGAATGTTAGTCTTTAGAAATAAGAGCATAAGAGTAATAATAAAAAGATAGATCTGAGTAATCCTAAGAATGACTTGTCCATACCTCTTTAGGAATCTTACATATATTGTGATTGATGGAAACCAATTTACTAGATAACAAGACATGGTGACTATTTATTCTCACAATTCTTGCTAGAAATTTGCATTACTAAGGATGCTTCTTGGTCTCTCTAGAAGAGTCATATTCATGGTTTTATCCACACCATTTTGTTGAAAGAAAACTATGTTTTTTTTTACCTTTTGATTCTAACTTCCTTGTAATATTTTAAAATTCCAAATATGTGAAATCACCTCCATTATATGTCAAACATTACTGACTTTCCAGTTCTCTTTTAAACCAAAATTCTAAAATTCTTAGATGCATTAAACACATTATATTTTCTTTTCATAATATAGATTTGCACCTATCTATAATAATCATGTATATATTCACAAAGTATGTTGATAATCTAAAAGAAACTATAGGGTACATATCTAAAAACATATGAACGAATAGAGTATGGAATAATCTTACTTATGTGACTACTTCTTTTAATCTTCTATCTAAACTACTTCCAAAAATGACAGTTTTTGTAGAAATTCAAATTCAAAGATTTTAAATCTAGAAATATTGTATTGTTTATCTCCTTTGTCATTCATATTCCTAGTCATTGATTCCATAAAAATATAAATTCATTGTCTTCCTTAGATGCAACTATTTATTCATTTATTTAAGTACTTTCTTTTGTCTTGTTTCTCAATATTAGTAGCCATTGTGACCACAAATTCCCCTTAGACACTTTCAATTTTCCAAATTGACTTGTAAATTTGTAACATCTAAAATCCAAAAATCCTATGGAAATTGAATTCTCTCTTAGAGTTTTGTACATATCATATGTTTCTCCATATATACAACACCACCAAACATTTTAATATTAATGCCCCCAATCCCAACAATCTTACAAGAAACATTATTTACCATAAGAAAAACTCTATCATCAATAGATTGGCTAGAAAATAATCAACTCTTATTTGGATGCATGTCATACTAATAACCATATTTCATGATATTGTGAGATATTATAAATAGATAATACTTCATCAACCATATATGAACATTGATCAACCTATTTTTCTTGCTTTTTTGATTCATACTTGGATTCTTTCCTCTTCTAGCATTATTTATTGAGATGCTCTAATGTATTACAATACCGATATGTTTTCTAATCCATTTTTCCTTATAACTTAGATGTTATTGTACTTCTTGAACTTTATCCTTTTTCTATGTATTGATCCCTATCCACCATTGCTTATGGTGTGGATCTTTCTATATTGGATTTCCTCCACACCTCCTTATCCCCCACAATAAAATCATAATCAAGAGCGTATATGGTGTTAAAAGTAATAGAAACGACTCATTGGTTCCAAGATTCAAGAAAGTGATCATAATTATGTGACTACCTTTTTTCTCTTTTTAATTTTTACATCATACTAGTTGATTGGCATATATGAGTGTTTAAAATATTTAAATGATTACAAAATTTCTTTCATTTCTAAACCATACAATTTCCTCTTGAAATAGTTTTAGTTTGTCAAGGATTTTTCAATGTGAAGGTTGTTCATTCTACTCCATAACCTTGTTGTTGTCTTCTCTTCAACAAAATTGAAAAAAGTATCATCTACCAGACACAATTGAGTGGTGCTAAGAGAAAGATATTCTTAATCCTTTTTAATGATAATTGTAGGTTTCTTTCTCTTGTCCACAAATACCTTTTATAGTCCTTACCGTACTAATAGATTGTTCATATTAAGTTTAATTCGATATAACTACCAATGATACATATTATATAATGTCTTCAACATAACTAATTCCATTAGATGAACTAGAAATACATCATATGCTATGATTGCATGAACTACCAATACATGAGTTAATACGATTGCATGAACTACCATATTTTCACTTCGAGTAAATTTTTATGTTACCATAAAATTTCCACCTTATTCAATTATTGCCACAATTCCAACAATATTGGTTCACAATTTTAGAGATGGAAATGTTACTCAATGGATAATTGGTTTATGATATCAATTTATTATTGGTTTCTATTTCAATTATTTTGACATTGATGAATTCTAATGGGTTAGTCTTTGATAATATTAGGATTAGGCAAGGGCCAATTGTAACATATTAAGTGAGGAAACACCTCATAGGCATATTTTCATCCCTCCAACAACTCCCCACCCCCAAGATATGATTTTAATTAAGTTTCATGCCACTTTTACTATAATATCATTTGTGACATGTTGTTTAATTTAACATATGTGTGGCATAATCACATTTATATTCATCCTAAAATGATGTTATGCTACCAAGTGTACAGATTTTAGGTCACAACACTAATTCTTGATTGGACACAACATCTAGCTAGATTGTGCATTATGGTTTAAATCTAGTCAATCTTCATTAAAAGTCTCATTACAAACATGCTTGTTTTGGATTATCAAGGGCTTCTATGCATGATATTTTATTATTTGAGATTAGTATGACATATTTTTAAAATTTCATTCATTATCATATAATTTTACAATTGACCAAATATTTAATTATTATTATTGTATGTATGTTATGTATGTTTGTATGTTTGTTGATATATATATTTATATATATAATATATATATATATATATATATATATATATATAAAAATTATTGGCATGTATAACTCCTAAAAAACGCTACTTCTATGTGCAATCAAGATGGTACATATTATCCTAATGCTAATGTAGTAGTTATAGTATTATGCTCAATTGGGGAACCTCATAGAAATATTTAGATGATTTTATGTCTTTCTCCATGAAACATTGAAATCAAGTAATAATAAAAAAATGTGTATACTTATAACTGTAATAGCCTACCATATTTACATGTTCCTTCTAGTTAAAATATAATGGAAACAATTTCTAATAGAGATTAAGGTATAGGGAATAGGATAATTTTGTTATATTAATATGAATATGAATAATTGAATTATCATACTTGGTCTTAACTTGAGTGTGAATGAACAACTTAGTTCTAGAATATTTGAATCCCAATTAACATGTGCCCATTGGAAACACTCTAAGACTCTTGGGTAGCTTTGTTTCCTTAGTACATGGTAGCGTAATCATGTAAACTTCTCTCTCTGCTAAATATTTGTAGTAAAGCTCATTTGTGAAGGATCTAATTAGAAATCTTTTAGTATATGATATTTTTTTTACCTCAACCCAATTTTTACACTATGAATACATTGGATTTTCTACATCTTTTAAGCATGAGCATATAATTTCCTCATGTATTAAGGCTAAATCATAACATACATTTCACCAAAATAAGTGGAAACACAAATTTTACAATCAAGTAGAATCAATTTTGATTAAATTGATCCTAGACATATTTCCCCTAAAAATTCTCTAATTCCAAACATTTGCGTCATTCCTTACATTATCAACCAAACTAAAACATATAACAATGTTAAGGATATATTATCCTTCTAGTAATTAATCCCCTACATGGTAATCAATTAGGAAGATGGTGGATAAGGAAGAAAAAGTTGAAGGAAATATACAATCTGAAGTGAAAATATGTTACCCCTCAATAAAGATTACAATGTAAACCAACATATACGTTTTTGATCTTTTAAAAAAAATTAGTCTAAGGAGATTTCTTTACCATGCATTGTAGCAATATGCTTCACTCACAACGTTGTTATTTATGCTTTAAATAATATTTTTATATAAAATAATCTTATGCTATCTGAATATGATAATATCTCGTGTCATTGTAAGTTCATCCTTATCCTTGGTTACATGGTTCCAAACCACAATATTTTTAATAAAGTGATGTACCATATCCCTTATCTCTTTACTTTAGTGAGAGACAATATGTCTAAGAATTTTAATTAACTAATTTGTATTGTAGTGGATATAAAAAATTATGAATCATGTAATCATTTGAATAATGAAACATTCCTCATTGGTAATACACAAATTGAAAAAAGATGGGTTTGGAATAGGATTTCTAAATATGTTGTTTCACAAATGCTCAAGTTATTTTTGAGAAATCAATATTGTTGTGCTTCACTTGAAGAGACTAACCAACCATTTGAACTTAAAGTTAATCATTTACTCCATAATTAGATATCATAATTGAAATTAAATTAAATTACTATATTTCTTTGATTTTCATATTTTAAAAATTTATCTAATTAAATTTAAAATATATAAAGCATGAAAAATCAGTTTTATTTCATTCACCATGGTCCTCTTTATCTATTCATCCTACACCCTCTCCATACTTACCACCTTATCTACACATCCTATAGTACATTATGGGTTTAGTTTGTGGCCTTCTTGCATAAACCTTTAGTACTTCACTTTCTTTTTGCATGGAAATTTATCCAATATTACATTCCATTGCACTTTAATACCACCTCCAACTATCACCTCAAAACCAACTTTACAACATCATTGCACCCATCGACCACGTTGCAAGCTCGTTTATTTCATTTACCATTGTTGCAACTATTGTTTCATGTATCGTGTTAAATCTATCCTGGATGCATTTATAGTTGCTAGATCTACATATGTTACATTCTTTGAAATTTCCTCAGATCATGTTGTTCAAACAATAACTTAACTAACTTAACTTAACTTGGTAATCATGTTGTTCAAACAATAATTTAACATTACTTCGTAACCAAGAAGGTTATTCTTTGTCATTATGTGAATCATTAATTGATTGAGCTCTTCCCTGATATATATGGAATTGACTTTAAAAGTTTCATTTTTCTCAATAATTGATTAAGCTCTTCCGTAATATATATGGAATGGATTTTAAAAATTTTCATTTTTCTTTAACTAGTTCTTATTACTATGGGTGGGAGCATCATAGAGAGCATTATTTTATGTTAATTAAAAAAAATTTGATCTTGAGAAAATTTTGAAAGGAGAGCTAGAGATTCAAACCGTGCATAACAAATGCGACGTTTTTCTTTATCAAACAACAAAATAAGATAATGAGATATAGCTATATCCATTAAATTGAACTTAATTTAATTTAAAAGGGAATTGGAAAACGGTATCTATGTCGCATCTATATCACCATACAAACATCAATTTGTAGTCATAATGGTGACCATTGGTATTTCTTTGGTCATGGGTGAAATAGGGAGTGCATTTCTTTTGAATAGAGCGGAAATTTCAAAAAGATAGATGGTGGAAGAAAGAATTTTAAATAGAAAAGAGCCACCTCTTATGCCTTTAGTGATCATATATTTTTGGGATACTGTGGTGTTGTAAGGTGTTTGAATTTCAATAATATATTTTTAGCATGGAGTATTTACTTTCTTTAAGTATGAATTGTATAAGAAAGATTTTAAATTTAGGTAGGGTGAATGCATTCACATCATATTTGGGGCATTTCAATAGCACGAGGTTTTAAATTTTAGGGAGTTGAAAATGATATTATTTAATTACTCATTTACGTATTTTTAATTTTAGATGGATGAATTAACTAAAGATGAGTTAAAAATCATATTATTTAAATGATTAGCATTTTCAAAAATAACAATAAATTGATCTTTTTCATGTAGATAAACCTTAGTGTACATGATTGATTTTAGATAAGCATTAATAATTCTATCCAAACCATTAACAATGTAATAATTAATTCTATAAATCCAAACTTATTATAAGTTGTAAGCCTCAACTCTAGTGTGTTTTGGATCTAATAATAATAAATTCAAGTAATGGGAAAGTATGATGTACCTTTTAGAGTCCTATCTTAAATACTTGGTTTTCCTATTGAGTGTCATTTTGTGGGTTATTTCTCTTAGACCAAGCCTTTTTTTGTGTATATGGTGATAAGAAATGAGATCCTATCTTACAACAAAAGATTCTGAAGTATAAAAAAATATTCATCAACAAATCAATCAGAAGGGCATGCCTTATTTCTAAACTAATCCTTCAAAGGTATTTTTCCAAATGGAAATCCATGCAAAGGTATTATAGAATAATAAAAAATATCATAGAAATGATATTTTAACCTATTTCTCCATAGGATCGAGCGAAAAACATGAATATGATCCCTTTTAACTAAACAAATCTATTTGATCAAGGGAAATAATGAAACAACATTAACATCATGAACCAAGTATGATGACATGTAAAACCCACTCATAAATCCTAAAGGTGGCTCTAGAGAATTCTTTATATCTTGTGAAGAATTTGAGCACAATCGAATTTATTTTCCTTTTGAAAAATTTGACGAAACAATGGAACCCACTTTAGCGTTATTTTTTGTGATTCTATTTTCCAAGTGGCCTACATGTCATGATAATGGCTATAATGTGTGTCCCTTTAAACATTTTAATTGGGTAAATTTTATTCTTCTTGACCTGGAATGAATCATGGTCATAACACTAATTTCTAATCATTATGCTAATTCTGCTTATTCTTTCTTAAAAACATCTTTTTCAAATGCTACCTGGAAATCCTTATCCAATAAAATCTTGGTAGGATCATGTTTATACATTTTCACTAAATATTTAGGCCTAAAGTAACCTAGTACTAATTTAGCATTATTTTACATGTTTAAATATCTATATGAGGTATAAACCAATGTATATTAACATATAGGAGATATTATCATATAGGAGTATGATTGGTATTGATGCTATATTATAAAGTATTAAACAATGAATATTAAAATAATCATCAAAATTAGCTTGGGTTTCTTCTCTAAAGTTTTCACCATCTAGAAAGCCATAGATTCCTTCCCAACTTAATTCTCCTATTAATCTAGTCTTATATGTAATGTTTATATAGAAATATATGTTGGGATTATGCTTTTCATTGAATTCTTTCACTTGTTTCTCTATTCTTTTTGGTTTTGGTTTAAAAGATTTGAATAAATTGGATACTTCTACCCTAGTTATACCTAAGGTATTAATATGTTAAATAAAAACAATTTATTAGAGTTTTAGGAATTGAAATTGAAAAATGAAGAGTTGGATGAATGATTATGAAAAATGAAAAAGTAAGTTTCAAATTTTAATGATGTTAAAAAGTTCATTCAATGTTAAATTTGAGTAATAAAGCACTATTTTAAAGAAGATCCCAGATATTTCAGATCAAATACATTAAATGTTAAAAATTGGAAAATAATGGTGCCTCATTTAAATTCAAGTTCTAAGTAAAGTTATAGTTTTAATGATTATGTATTTAAATCCAAGTTCCAAGCAAAGTTAGAATTTAAATAATTGCATGTTATTTTTTGTTTAATTACATTTCACATTTAAATCTAAATGTTTAGGGATAAGACAATTTATTATTCACTATAGATTTGGATGTGGATAAGTTATGCAAGATAAGTGTACCATATAATACCTATAAAAATTGAATAAAGTATTTATTAAATGTAAATCAAATAAAAGTCAAACACTAAAAGAGAATGTATCTAACATATGAACATCGAGAATGGTCAAGTGTTAAGCTATAAACTTGCTTATGGACATAAATGTGTTTAAAGTAAAATCTAGATTTATTAAAACAAAATTGCTTTTTTAATTTATGCTGTAATTAAATTGAATAATAATTTAAGTGAAAATATATATCTAACATCTTGACTGCTAGAGTTTCCGAATGTTAAGTAATAAACCTTCTTATAAACATAAATGCGTTTGAAGCAAAACCTACGTTTATTAAAACATAACTGTTTGAAGCAAAACCTACTTTTATTAAAACAAAACTGTTTTTATGACTTAAATTGTGATTAAATTAAATAATAATTTGAAGAATTCAACATCTGGATGTGGACAAGTGCATTGAGAAGTCACATATATCTAAATGTGTTTATTACTTTACACTCTTGAATGTATCCAGATGTTATACCACATATCCAGAGATTCAAAAATCTAAAACATAAAAATTATTTGCATTGTGGTAAAGTCAGAACCATGTGACACACTATAATATTATTTATTTAAACCCACATGTTTTAGGTTTGTTGTTTAGTTTTGTTTTGAAGAGAGATCATCTAAGCATCATACATCTAGAGATGATCAATGGTAATTAAATAAAGATTATGCGAGATGTTTGATGTCACATCCGCTTTAAAATGCATAAGAAATCTCGATATTCTAAATATCTACTACATGAGTTGTGTAACCATATCATTGAAATTAACGAATCTATATTTATTTAT
>APFE031569485.1:20323-62121 GCA_000404065.3 Pinus taeda
CTCCCTCCTTGAGAACCAGACTTGGGATCTGGTCCCCCTTCCTTCAGGAAGGAAACTTGTCCGATGCAAATGGGTCTACAGGACCAAGAGTGCTGCAGATGGGCAAATCACCAGACAGAAAGCAAGGCTAGTAGCTAAAGGCTTCCAACAAGTGCATGGCATTGATTATGACGAGACCTTTGTTCCAGTAGCAAAGATGGATTCCATACGCCTTACACTTGCCATTGCAGCTGCCCAACGATGGGAAGTACATCAGACGGATGTGAAGAATGCCTTTCTTCATGGAGACCTATCCGAGGAGATCTACATGGAGCAGCCACATGGTTTCATTCAGGATTCATCTTTGGTCTGTAGACTGAAGAAATCTCTCTATGGCCTTAAGCAGGCCCTGAGAGCTTGGTACGCGAAGATGGATTCCTTTCTCTTATCACAAAACTTTGAAAGATGTAAGTCTGATCCGAATGTTTACATGCTTAGGACACATGATTCTCTTCTTATCTTAGTTTTGTATGTAGATGATCTCCTAATCACTGGCAGCTCGGCTTCAGCCATTGCTACAGTCAAGAGGGCCTTGCATGATAGGTTCTTGATGACGGACATGGGTCCATTACACTTCTTTCTTGGTCTTGAGATTAGCCAGGATGCCATAGGCATCAAACTTTCTCAGGCTAAGTATGCATGGGATCTCCTTGAGAGATTTCGCATGGCTGACTGCAAGCCAGCACCGACTCCTTTTCTGTCTGGGGTCCGCCTTGAGGATGGAGGTGACACTCCATTAGTTGACAGCACTCTCTACTGACAGCTAGTGGGGAGCTTATTGTGCCTCACCCACTCTAGACCAAATCTCTCATATGTAGTAGGGGCAGTTTCCAGATACATGCAGGAGCCGCATGAGCTACACTGGAATGCTGCTAAGCGCATCCTCCGATATGTGCAGGGCACCATCACCTTCGGGATTCACTATGCAGCAGGCACTGCATTGAATCTCCTTGGCTTCACAGATTCTGATTGGGCAGGAGACAACATTGATCGCAAGTCCACCTCCGGATATTCACTCAGTCTAGGATCTGGCCCTATCTGTTGGTCAAGAAAGAAGCAAGCTGCTATTGCTCTCTCTTCAGCTGAGGCTGAGTACCAAGGAGTAGTCAACATCACCATTCAGGCTCTGTGGCTACAACACTTCCTCACTGATTTGGGCATTCAGTTCTGCCAGCCCATTGTCATCTGGTGTGACAACCAGAGCACTCTAAAATTTTGCAGAGATCCAGTACAGCGGCAGCGGACGAAGCACATAGAGATCCATATGCACTACATCAGAGACTTAGTACATGATCGGGTCATTGATTTGCAGTTCTGTCCCTCAGCAGAACAGACTGCAGACATCTTCACCAAGACATTCACTGAGCAGAAGTTTCGCTCTCTACGTGATCGTCTTGGAGTGAAGGACAAAGTTGCTTAGCAACTATTTTTTCTTCCTCTTTTCTTTTGATTACATTGTATTTTGAGGGGGGGGCTTTCCCACGAGGTTTTCCCTCTTTCCTCAATTTTAATACAAGTTGCACTGTATTTTGGGCGACCTTTGGCCTTAGTTGTCAGGGCCCATTTTCTATTTTTCCCCATAGTGGTGTTCAGGGGGGGTGTTGGAACTACTACACCTACATGCGGACTCTCAGTTAGAGCATGCAACTACATGCAACTACATGCAACGGCATGCGGACTCTTAGTTAAAGCATGAAACTACATGCAACTACTACACATCTACATGCGGACTCTTAGTTAGAGCATGGGATTGCATGCAAGATTCCTTTTGCATGATTTACTCCTTGATTTGCTCCTTCTTTAACTCCGAAACTGACTAGTTATCTCCGGAACTTGTTGTAGGTGTTGAGTCTTCTCATTGATCACCACTATAGTTCATTACCTTGGGATCTTCACCCACTATAGTTCATTACCTTAGGATCTTCACCCAGTAATGCTATATAATGAGCATTGTAACATATTTTCTAATGAATCATTCTTTTCTTCTTTCGATTTTCCTTTAATGTTTTTGCTTTGCAAAGCTGTGTGTTCAACCTTTGCTAGCTAGATTCATCTGTGCAGGTTTTCTAACACATTTACATCACGTTGACACATTTTAATAGGAGGTTGACGTGGTACAATTCATAGTAGGATAGTGTTAAGGTTGTGATTGTATGTTCTTAATTTGTTAGTGCCGGATATAACTGTGTAAACAATTCAATAATACTCTCACAAACTGGATTCAAGCCAGAAATCTTTAAAAGGACCAAGCTAAAGATATTACGACCAGGCTTAAAAGTTTAATCGAAATATTAATAAAGATGGGTTGGAAAAATTAGAAAAATATCAAAATATTAAATTAACGAGGGTTAATATATAGTAAAATGAAATTTTAGTCTTATAAGATACTTGAATGGTGAAGAGTTGGCCTCTCAAGTTTGTGCTGTATAAAGTAGATTAGAAAATAAACGGAAAAGTTTTCCAAAAAAATTCACTTAAAACTATTCATTTTGTAAATCTTTAAAAATATCATTTTCCAAAATGATGTTTATATTGTTAAGTTGAAATGGATAATTATTTATTATTTATTTATGTTGTACTTTTTAAGTAGAAAAATCAAACAAATTAGTTTGTAGAGCCCAATTTACATTTTTTTTTCAGATTTCGTCTCTAGAACCTTATAAAATCATTTTGATGTATCAATTATAAATTTTTAGGATTAAAACATTTCGACTATAGTTTCTATCCAATTGAAAATGTTCTACACATTAAAAACTTCACAATCTATTTTGGTTTTCTCACATATTGGGTTCCCTAAGATAAATGTTCACTCCTGTGACTAGCATGTTTATTTGCTTGTTCTTACATTTTAATTTTCATTATTTTATAAATTCAAGAACAATGCTACTAATAATATATTTAGGATCTAAAATGATAGTTTACATAATCTAAGCTTTTAAAATATTAAACATTATATTGTTGTGGACTGTCATAATGAAATGTATGTAACCACTTATAAATATAATGGTATCAAAGAAAAAAAATTGGCCTTGTTGGTGAAAAATAATGCAAAGACCAAGGTTCTCATTCACGATCCAAAAAAAGGGTTTTGTTGTAGTCTACCCTACACTAGCATTTTCAATATTCTGCAAGGGAAGAAGGTCTCACCCAAAGTGCTACCAGGACCATAAGTATGTTGAAGGGGTTTTTAAAATGTGTATGGATTCATTTATCATCTAAAAATGTTATCAACCATTAAAAAGATAGTGATCCACTATACATGAACATAATTATGAACTTACAAGAAAAAATTTCAAATAATGCATAGACGAAACACATTACATCAAAGGTACCCATTTAATCATACAGTCTCATTTTATTAATATAAGGCCAAATCATACATTACAACTTCTTTATTGCCAATCAAAAAAGTTACAATTATGCCTTAATGCATCAAATCCTTTCAGATACATAATGATAAATGCATAGGTACATTATCGTAACATGAATAGAAATCTCGAATGCATGTTGGTTTTCTCCTCTAGATTTCCCTTCTCTCTATTTGTTTGTGACTGAGTGTAGTTCTGTCCTACAACTCTGCAAGCAACCTCTTTTATAGATTTGGCCTTTTGATGTCATTAATTAACTCGTTCCTCTAATGTTGTCAACCTTCACTCACATGCTTTTATGGGATCAATCTAACTTATGTGACATTGTCAAATTTAACTTCGTTCTTGATAAAATCAATTTAACTACCTTTCTCTTTTATGATGTTAATCCTGCTTCCGTGCTCACTTGATAAATTCCAAAATAACAAATTGGTCATGCTATCTTTTTTCCACTGCTTTTTTTCTTCTTTTCACCACTAATTTATGATCGGAATCAATGAACCAAAATGAAATACCCAATAGGCCCCAAGCACAACTTATTAACATTCCCTTGAGTGAGATGATCCTGCATCTAATGGAGGACCGAACTCAAGAAAAGTTTGGATAATTGACTCATACGAGGATCTATATGCATCCAAGTGATGCTGCCACTTTCAGAACAAATTGTTGCCTTGGTGAACAAAATTTTGGGTGGTGACAACATTTAGAACTTTTGGTCAGGTCAAAAGTAAACCGTTCTACTTAGAATTGATAGATAAATTATGTTGACACAACTATAGATAGTTAGTGGTATTGAATAGTGGCCATAAGATCCCAAATAGTCTTCTTAAGTTGTAGTGATGCATTTTCTAGTGTAATAACTTCAACATCCTTTTGTTTAATTTAGTCAAATATTTTTTGTTGCTTAGAGGGATCAGTTAGGACATCAACATTCTCCTTAAATTTCTTAACCTAATCACGCAAACCATAATTTGGTACCTTGTGCTTTATGAGGATTCCTGACCATTCCTACACTTGCCATAAAGTATCCCGGGAGTCCTGCATTTGATGCTAAGGAGTACGTTGAAGAGTGGAACCCTACTCAAGGACAAGGTTTATCTATTTAAGTAACTCGTGTACATGACTAGGTACTCTTGCCACATTTGAGAAATAATAGCCTGAATAGATTTATTATGAGAGGCCAAAGTTGTCTAGGCATCTTCAAGTAAATCTAGACATCCTCAAGTAAATCTAGACATTGAATGGGTAAATCTAGACAACAAAGTTCCCAAAATATGCTCATTAGGAATTGAACCCATAATATATGACAATTGAACATATTTAAAAATGATATCAACAATTCTTCAACCAATATTAACATTTCTCCAATCAATATCAACATTTCTCCAATCACCAAACCATAATTAACAAAAACACATATACTTTAAATATTATATAATTTAATATTTACTATTTTGATAGTTTTTACCCTAATTTTTTTTTAATTTTAAAAATGAAATATATAATAATTATGCTTACAAATATAGCGTTCAAATGAGTGAAAATGTTTATCATTACTAAAATTAAAATTAAAGTAGTTACTACTTGAAAACTTAAATTCTATGAAATAATTTGAAAATGCATAAATTTAAAGCATATTTTTACAGGGAAATAGGTTGACTTGTAACTAAGAAATTCACTTTGGATTTTACGTAAATGTATACATTTGTGTTTATAATATAACTTTAATTTTGTTTTGGACGAGTGAGAAATGATAGCTTACCTAGAGTAGAGTAGAGTAGAGTAGGAAGGTGATGAAGGATGACTCATTTAAGGTAGGACATTGTGTTTATAATTTAACTTTCTTTTGGATGAGTGAGAAAGGATGGATTACTTAAAGTAGGAAGATGATGAAGCATGATTTATTTAAGTGAGTGACTTTTTTCATGAAGACCATCACATAGTTTGATTTTGAAAAATTATATTATTAAAATTTTGAAAATATAAAATATTTATAAATGTATATTTCCATATTTATAAGTCATGGTGTAAAAGTTATTTCTCTGGAAAATTGTGTGATAAAGAGGTGAAATGTTGGATGTAAGTAGCAATAAAAATAAGTGAAAAGTAGGAGAGATAACTAATAAATAAATAAGGAAGATGTGGAGAGAGATATGTTTCTCTAGATATTCTTTATGAGAAATTTAATTAAAGGAAAAAATATTCAAGGGAATAACGAACAAAAAATATTTGAATTATTAAGGTAATTATTATAATCTTAATTTATTATTACTAGGGCAAATTAAAAAATTATTTTGTTTTATTATTATAATTCTAAATTAAGATTTATAATTATTATTCTTAATTCCAACATTTTTTGCGGTTCTTCTTCTGATTCCTTTTTTAGTTGTATTTTTAATCAAAATTTTATTTTTCTATTTATTTTATTAGTTTTGGGGACGTCTTTAGGACATCTTCCTTATTTATTTACTGGTTAAATCCCCTACTCTTCACCTATGTTTATTGCTTCTTATCCCTGTGTTCGCCTTAAACCTTCACCTCTTTATCCCACATTTTTCTTCATAAAATGGTTTCTACACCATAGAATATTTAGTCTTTGTGTATAAATTTTAAACAAAATTCCTAAACATATGAACTTACATTAATATAAAATATTCTGAATTTCAAATGCATGAATAAATATATATGTAATCAAATCTTACACTTAAAGTGTGTCTTAAGATTACTTTGTTTAGTTAATAGATTGTTTTATTTAGACATAAGGAAATAAGTTAGAGAAAGCTTGCCCTCTTATTCTTTGAATAAAAATAATAAATAAATCTAATAATAATTATCCTTACTAAAAAAATATAAATTTATGTGCATGTGTGACAAATTTCACAACTTCCTCCCCCTTAGACGCACAATTACCTACCACCTTCCTAACTTCCACTCTCAAAGAAACAAATAACTAGACAAAATTAAATAATAGATATATAATCTTATTATTATATTATAATATATATATAATATATATATTATATAGTTATATATATTTATATATATATATATCTATATATATATATATATTATTACTATATAATAATAATATAATATATATATATATATATATCTTAATATAATATATTAAAAATACATTATACGATCAAATTCCAACTAAAAAGGGCAAAACCATCTCCACTGCGTCGCTGCGCAACAAATTTAACATTGTGCGGAGGCTGGAACAACAGTGCCACGGGCTAACTAATTGCACGAGTTGAATGATAAAGTTTGTCAAATACCACGTAGCCAATAAGCTTCACTTTAGATTTGGTGACACGATATTTTGAAAAATCTCTCTAATATTTAAATTAAATTTTCCAATTTCAAATCAAAACCTAAAATAAAAAAGGTCTCCTTGTCAGATTGCAGCTTCAGGTTCCAAGGATTATGCGTCGTATTTTGGGGGTTCAGCAGTTCAGCGTCGTAATGCCCTTCTGCCGCCGTGAGTGCAGACCGGAAGTTCGGCTAGCCATCATGGGCCAGCTGTCAAAGTCCACCTCAGCTCTACTTCACTATAACTAGAACGAGACTCTTAGTTTCCCGTCCCCGCTCCCTTCTCGCTCCTTCGCTGAGCTCAGCATATGCTTTTCAGTTCATCCTGCTTTGACGAAAGGATTTCATGGCTCCTAGAGATCTAGAAGGTGATGGCAGTAAGAAAAGTGTAACTGATGGCAATGCCAATGCCAATGCCCCAAAGGAAAACCATTACATTGGCGTCAGAAAATGTAAGTGGGGCCGTTACGCGGCTGAGATACGAGATCCCCTCAAGAAATGTTGTGTTTGGCTGGGCACCTGGGACACCGCGGAGGAAGCGACAAGGGAATATGACAGAGCCGCCAAAGTTCTGAAAAGACCCCATGCGAAGATTAATTTTCCCTCCGCTTTTCCCCGCGGTTCGAAAGCTTAATTTTCAGGAGAAAATCAATAATAAGTTGGTAGCCAGAAGCGTCAATCCTGAAAAGGAGAAGCCCTTGAGACACCCTTACCTGAATGGTAGAGTGGGAATGCAAAAAGTGGGGAATGAAAGGGTGAGAACTAATAATTGTAACCAAAACCCTCAACGTAACCCTACTTCTTCCCTCAATCTTTTCGACTACTGTGCGGATATTTTGCAGCAGCCACCTGTGGCGGTGATTTTGTTCGGGAGGATTGTGGGGACTCAGATCGACACACACCAAGGCCATGAGCAGGTAGGAGCAGTCTCGGGGCCGAAGAATCTACTTCATGCAACCTCTTATTGTGATTCTTTTTCCACCTCCAGAGCGATAGACACCCAAATTCTTCCTCCTGAAGTCGAGAAGGCGACTATTGGTCCCTCGATCTGAATCTCACAACAGAAGAAGATAATGAAGACACACAATTCTCTGCCTTGCCTCCTGCAGTGAAGGCACTGTCCCTACTGGGATTGGATTTGAATCTCACACCACAAGAAAATAATGAAGACTCCTAACTCTCTGCCTCACCTCCTAAAGTTAAGGTACTGTCCCCACTGGGATTCAATTTGAATCTCCCTGAACTTGCAGAAAAAGATGATTAATATTTTTTCTGTCTATTGGATTGGATTGGATTTTATAACAAAATCTTCTGTGAGACCCCTGGCATATACTAAGCATGCAATGGGTGAATATAATTTCCTTAATGTTTTTCTTCCTATCTATTGAATATCACTATTATCACTTTATTCGCAGTGCAAGGTGGAAAGGCTGTAAACCAATAATTGGCTTGCCTTAAGCCTTATCATATTCATTCATATAGTACTGAGATTTAAGGCCTTGGCTGTACAGAAATCTGGCAGTGGGTATGGAATTAGTCATTTTATCTATACAGTACCGAAACTATACTGCTACATTTTTGCCAATCTACTATATATTTCTGAACTGTGAACTCCTGGTCTGTGCTTTTGGCTGCATTTCACTGTCGAAACTCTCAAATTCAATGAAATTGGAGGCAATCCTATGTGTTTCAAATAAGTTTTGGTCATAACGTTCAAAAGAATAAGCTGCCTTCAAGGTTGTCCACAAGGATGCTTATGAAAATCAAATATTTTGTAAGCTTCAGAACTTTCGTGGCGAAATTGAATAGTGGTGTATGTTGGATACCTATACCAATAGGTTTCATATTTCATGATTGGCAAATTCAAGTGCCAAATATGCTCTACTTTGCTGCTACAAAGGTTCCATATTTGCAAGGAAAGACTAGGTGTGTACATGCCTTCATGCCCATTAAAAGTTTTGATGGATGACCCAAAAGTCTAATCTGGATCATGCCATGTTTTCATTTATGTTGTAGAATAGAGAAAGAAATATGTCCAAACTGTTTAATCTTGGCAGATCAGTAGTTAGGCAGAGAAACTAAGGTTCCCATCTGCTTAATCTGGGGCCTTGGAAGAAATAAGGGTAGTGCTAGATAGGAAATGAAAGAAAAAAAGCCAATGGAAAATGAAAAGCACACAAGGGGTTTGCAAGTCCAAGTGCACCCTCCAAGAAGAAACAAAAAATGCTAGGCAAAATAGTTGGGTAGGTAGATGGGGTTGCAGAAGTGGTGTTCCTTCCAAGATCAACTTTGCTAACCAAGTACAGGCAAAACAACACAGTGGAGCATGTCTAACTTCCCTTTTTTCCTTTCTTTACCACTCATTACTAACATCCCTTCACAAGTTGTGTTCATAAGAGAGACTCAAAGCTTTATGTTGGTTCTTATGGCCTTTAGAAGCCACATCTCTTGTGTAAAGTTCTTTTCATTTTGATCTACTCTTTACACTAAGTTGTTTTCAAGAAAACTTAGTAGTATTGGTCCTCATTCACATTTTCCCCCATATTAACCTCTAACTCTATTATCTAGCTCCCTATGCTTCACTTCCCCTACTATTATAAAACCATGGTGTATAAACCCTAAACAATGTATAAATATCCCCTCCTTGGCATTATATCCATAAGTTTCACTACTAGGGCATTGGATTAACATCTGGTTAAGCTCAAGAACCCAAGCCTAACCCCTTTTCTCTATCAGAACCTATCTACCTAGCCAACTCTCCATTTTTGCCTAAGAAACCTTGAAAAACCCCTTTTGTGCACCCTTATACCACTAAAAGGCAAAAATTTGATGAGACCCACCTTCCCCGCCTTATCCTAAGGTCGGGAGCCAGTATGCGCCTTTTCATAAAAATTCATTAAACCCGCCTATCCTAAGTTTTTCCCTTCATATGCCTTATGCGAAAATTTTCATGAAAAACCTTTGTTTCTGCCTTATTCTAAAGTCCTCGGGTATATTTAATTTTTACAAGAAAAACATTGAAAACTAATGAAATATGTTAAATGCCCGAAGGGTCCCGCCAAGCGTAGTTACCAATAAAAATGATTATTTTAAACCGCCCATTGGCCATATCCCCCGTGCAGTTTGTTGGCCCGATATCTGTCCGATCGAGCCTTTCCAGATCTACGGTCGTCGTGGATTTTGGAGGGGCTCGACGTCCGACAGATAACCGCCATTAACAATATCTTTCGCGCATATCCCCTGCCCGACAGCCGTCAGATCTTGCGCTTTAAATCCAACGGTCGTCGTGGATTTCGGAAGGGCCTCGACGTCCGACAGATATCGTCCGATATCTGTCAGACGATGATGTCACGCGGATCCACGCATCGCTCCCAAACTCCGTCGGAGCCCCCTCTGACAGATTCCTTGCCGTATAGGAGGGGGCCCGATATGAAGACACCTGTCCGCCTGCGTCACCATCCTGTTGTCCCCTATGTCAGCACCACGACCGCGGACCCTGTCCTCCATTCGTCCACCTGGCCGCCACCTCACCGCCCCCGTGGACCGGTCTTAGGCCGCCACGTCACCTGATGACGTCCTGCTGACGTCATCCGACCCAGACCCACTTGCTGACGTCATGCTGACATCATTTAAAAAAGCGCGCCAATAAGCCAAAAAAGCCATATTTTGACAATTTTACGTGTTTTTTAGCACTTTTTAGAAAAACACCTATGCTCTCTCAACATGCGCATTACGACGAACAATTCGCCAACCAATTCCAGACCAACCACAAAGCGTCAGAGCGTGCACCCAACTGCTGTTCAGACCCAAAGAAACCATTAAATAGGTATTTGTCCATGAACCTCCCTGCAACCTGGTTTATTCTCTGTAAATTCTAAAAAACACCTGAACACGGCGGAAGCTTAAGAAATTACCATAAAACCAAGCATACCCAGCTCCTGCTTGAAGAATTAACGGTCAAATTTCACTGGCCGAGCCATTTCGCACTGAATTTTTAGTAAAAACCCTTCTCCGTTCGCGCAGTCGTGAACCGCAGTCCATAACCTGCTTCTAATTATCAAAGAAAGGGCTGCTAAACATGGTAAATAGCCTCCTCAGAGAGCCAAACAGTAGTCCAACTACTGTGGACCTACCCTGCAACCCTGCATTCCTCTAAATCCTCCTTTCTCAGATAGCACCTCCATCATTTGTCAAAACAACATCCAAGCAAACATGGACACTCCAAAGGCATCAGTAGCGCTCAATGTTGCTCCCCTGAGTGCCCCCCAGAGAGAGCTGGAGTGGCAGGATTTGGCAGACCTAGACTACCATATCTCAGAGGACAGCCCATATAAATGCAAGCTCCACATTCACCTATTAAACGAGCTCAGAGCCAAACATAAAGATGGAACAAATATTCTAGGCATTTGGGAGTCCTCGCTCCCAATCTTCAAGCTACCTCAGGTCAACCAGTTCCCTGACCTGATTCACTTATGTGCTGTCTGCTATGACCCCATGCAGAGGGCTGTGCTTGACCCTAAAGGTGCAGTAGTATTTTACATAACCCCTGAGGCCATCAGGGAAATGCTCCAGTTCAAGACCCAGAAGAAGTTGGTCCCCTTGTCCTTGTTGGACTTGATCAACCAAGGAGCCAAGATATTGACAGAAGCTCAGATCCTGAAGCTAAATCAGCTATTCATCGCAAACTCTGACACAGTGCTGCACCCTCCCATTTTTGATGGCTACCTAAATCAACTGGGTATGGACCTGGCATACATGATTAGCTCAGTTTTGGGGTACAAGTCACTAGAGTTTATTGAGGAAACGGTATTAGTGATGATGAAAATGTTTTCTCCTGGCAAGACTCCTATTTGTTATGATTATGCCACATACATCTCAGAGAAGATACATGAGCAATTTTTACACTTGTCCAGAGAAAAGGCGTTCAGATACACCTCATAGATTTACCACCTCATCCTGTACTACCAACATGAGAAGTTCTCCTTTGAGATCAAGAGAACTGATGCGGAAGGCAACCCAAGGTCAGTGGTGTACTGGACCTCAGTCTTCCACCTCCTCACATACTCTCCATACACATACTCTGAGTTCATAGACCTGTTCATCCATCCAGCTATGTCTCTCTTCTTAACCTCACCCCTTCCAAGACTGTATGATGAGATGCAGAGGATTCTGCAGCTATCCAGTGCATACAGCATAGGGGATTGGTACTTTTACCAACACTTTACTGTGATCAGAATATATGGGTGTGAGTTGCGCCCATACAAATTGCCCAGGTATGTGCCTATGAGACTGTTTGCCTTAGAATATTTCAGGCAGTTTGGCAATGCCGATATGGTGCACTTTGCAGGAAGGGGCAAGAAAGCACAGCTTAAGGTGAGAAATCAACTGGGCCACTTTGTCTTAAATAAAAGAGAAGGCTGGAAAGATGCTGACAGGAGACTAGAAGGCCTTGGCTTAAAACAAAGCTTCCTTTGGAAGCCCTATGACCCTAACATGTCCATATCCTTAAGAAGGCAGAGATACAAGCTCTCCAGCTATGAGCATGTGAGCATGCTCCACATTCAAAGACATGCCAACCAACCAAAATGGAGAAGGAACACATTGGAAGAGCCAATCACTCAGGAAGAGCTAGTTGAAAGAGCTAGAAGGCATTTATTGAAAATGGCTGACTTAGAATCTCCTTCTCAGGTACTTACTATGCCAAAGCCTCAAGAAGGAGCAGCTGCTTCATCTTCTACAACACATCAAGGGGAAGTGCAAACCACAGACCAAGAGCAGAGCAAGGGCAAGGAAAAGGTTATGGAAGAGCCAAAAGTACAACAGGGTCAAGAGCAGCGACCCCAACAGGAACAACAGCAAAAAGACCAACAGGGTCAGGAGAAAAAAACAGCAGAGGCCCAAATGGCCACCCAAGAACAGACAACACCAATGGCACCTCCAAGGCAGGATTCTAGGGTTGATTCCTCCATCCTCCAAACCCCTCAAAGGGAGGACGTAAGCATAAAAAGAGAAAGGGAGACTCCCCTAACTACATCGCCAGAGAAGAGACAAAGATTAAATCCCTTCTCAGAAGAGGAAATGCCAAGCATGGAAGCCTCAGCCAGCTCCTTGCAACAGGAGCAAGATAGGGCAACATTAGGAGAAGTGAGCTCCTCAGGACAGAAAAAGGGAGGAGGAACAAGCATTAAACAGCAGTTCAAAGATGTCAAGAGAAGGAGTGAACCAATAAAGATTCAACTCTACAATCACCTGCTGAACATGGCTCCTGCAAATCAACAAAGGCTCATGTCTGCATTTGATGTGTAGGATGGGAAAATGACAATGAGCCACTTTACACCAACAGTGCAGCAACCACAATTAGCTGCCAACTACATCAGGACCAATTTGGAGGTCCTATAAAAAGACATCCACCCAATGGATTAGATTGAGCTCCATAAACAGACGGGTGAGATGGTCTATGCCACCTTGGCTGATAAGACCCTGGTTAACTACAGGCTGCAAAATAGCCTGAACAATACTGCTGCACAACTTGAGTTGGAAAGGGCTTCCTCTTAAGCTAAGGACAACAGAATCAAAGCCTTGGAGGAGATTATAATAGAGTTTGGGCATGATCCCAAAGATGTTAAGGCAGTACAAGAAGTCCTCAGGCTAAGGGATGCTGATATGGCAGCAATGAAAAAGAAATTAAAAATCCCACCAACTCTTCACCCACAAACAGAAGAGGTTTCCCAGCAGAGGCAAGAAAAGGATGCAACTTCCCTACTAATGACATTATACAAGGAGCTCATCCAAACTCAAGAAAAGCTACAGGAGTCAGAGGCCACATTAGAAGTAGCATTGCAGCAGAAGGAGGTAGGGCAAACCTCACAACCACCTCCAGAAACAATAAACCTTGAGGAAACCCCTCAGGACACTGCCCCTCCCAGCCAACAAGTGCAGCAAGAAGCCCCAAACACTTCAGCACCAACTACCTCAGCACCAACAACAGAGCAGGCTGAAAGCCTGGACATGCAGAAGCTAAGGAAAGAAATTCAGGTCTTGGAGTCCCAGATGTCTGAGCTGAGCCAAGCCCAGGACAATCTGGCAAAAATAAATGAAAAATATGACAAATCAAAATAGAATGTGGCTGAGAGAGAGAGGGAGGTTAAGGCCCTCAAGAAAAGGATTGCTGAGCTAGAAAAAGAGCTCACACTGGACAAAGTTACATCAGAGCTTAAAAGAGTCATCTGGGGCAATATTGGCCAGTCTATAACAGACCAGTGGGAGTATATTGAGGCCATACATGAGCAAATAGCGCTCATTGGAAGAGCACGCAAAGAGATACAAAGGGCAAGGGCATCTCTAGGCAATATTCCTGAGATTGCCACTAGGATGATAGACGTGCTAAACTAAAGGACAAGCTCCCAGCTAATAAAAATGGGAATTGGAAACAGGACAGAGACCATCTCACTAATCAGAAGAGTCATGACATTAAGAAACCTGATTCAGACCCTGGAAAGAAGAACCCAGGACATGCAAGCAGATATTAATAAATTCCAGAACAGGTTTAGGGCATTACAGGACAGGGGGCTTCCTAGCCCATTGGATCCATCAAGGAAGTTACTCTCACATGAGAAATATGCTAAGAGAGTAAACAATTTTGCAGCAACTCAGATTTCAGAGGCAGCCAGTGCATGAACAGAAGCAGGACCAGTAACAGGGCAGATCCTCTTTAATAGAGTAGAAAATTTATTTTTTATTAGGAGTGAAATTACACATTTATTTGATGAGCCCCCTCATTTTTATAAATATACAGAGGCTGATGAGACCATGGGGTCAATTTTGAAACATCAGTTGCCTTCATCAGATGTATGGGAAGAGTTGATACGATTACTGTTAAACCAAAGTCAGTAATTGTGATTTTTTGCCTTTGAAAATATTTTTGAATCTTATACACTGCAGGACAAAGACACATCAACAGGTATGCAGAAAGAGGCTGAGCCAACTCAGCACAGGTATTCAGCCACCACAGCAACATCAGCAGTCACAGGTGACAGGGTCGAGAAGACATAGGAAATCACAGCTGCACAGAGACGTCATTCAGCAGTTATATCAAAGTGCTCAACTGACTCCGTGAGCCCCAAAGGTCAAGATTGTTCTGACAGGAGTTAAGAGCCTTTATAGTTCATTAAAGATAGCAATAATTTTTCATCTGCAATCTCTGAACGAGTTGGTGGAGATATTTTCCCTCTCAGAGGACTCAATGCCTGATGATATTTTGTAATAGAATTCTATATATTCCCCCTCGCATTTGTTAGCAGGGGCTGGAGATCGGATGTAAGAAATCTCTTGATATCTATTCTGTTCCTCTTCTATTGTAAATCTTCAGAGAATTAATACAAAGGATGATGGGATTTCCAAAGCTCTGCGTCTCTTGATGTCTTGCTGGTGTATGGCTGAATGTTGCAGGATTCATGCGTATTTCATGGCTCAATAAGTTTTCTTGTTACTCTCTGTTATATGTTTGTTATCTTTCATATATCATTCATGTTTTCAAGTTTTAAATATCTAATAGCAAGGAAAAAGAATAGCCTCAGGATTTAATCACAGATTACCCTGAACTCAATCTAAGCTATTATAAATGTTTTCTTCAGTTATGGTAATGAAAGTATAATTCTTAATTGCTACCTTTCACACTATATCAGCACAGTGATCTATTGTTTCACGAAATCAGGTATTGCTCCTGTGTAATAGGTCCCTTTCTCACATCCCATCTCAGTAAAGAATTCTTAACTACTCTTCATTGGTTGATTCACACTTCACCCTCACAATTTACAGTTTGTTTTATGAAATATATAATGGCCCTGTAATTCCAGCAGCACTAAACCAAGATCTCAAGGAAACAACAGCTACAGACCCCATTGCCCAATGGATTAATTTACCTGCAGAGAACATTTCAAAATTATCAGAAAACATCCTCCCAACCAAACAAAAAAACAAACAAACCTTTACTTCATAACTAGCCTAAAAACTCCATAAAAATAGTGACAAACCTTACAGAGAGAGCCCTCTCTGATTACAGCTGGGCTAGAAGCTGTAGTCCAAAGATTGGTTAGTGGTTACCCCGGCCGTATTCCCTTGGGAGTCATAGGGAACAACCTGGGTGTTAACATCAACCTCATTAAAAAATGAAACAACTCCCTTTCCAAATCAAGTCTTTGATTAAGATCTCGTAAAATCCAAGTCAGGTCTTTCCAAGATCTCGAAAGTGAACCTTCATTCCATCCACCTCATTGAATGCAATGAAGCTTGGGGGCCATGTACCTCGATTTGCATCATTATGCGGGGGCATGTGAACTTATAGCAAGAATATTTTTTCATTTCAAGCTTATGTAAACATGAAACTGAATCCAAGCAGAGTTCTCCATGGTTAAAGCTTGTATAAAAATGAACCCATACCCAATTTACATCTCGTGATTGTTGTTTTGTATCCACTAAATTCTGCTAGATGAGACTTGGTTGTTTCATTCCATCGCCACCATCTCTTTGGCCGATCATATGCTTTCACTTGGTTGTTTTTCCTTTGTTGAGGAGTCGTAGTGATGAAGTGGTTTTATTAGCCAGCCTCTTGAGCATTACATGTTTTTAGCAGTTCCACCATTGTCGAATCCAGTTTCTACCCTTTATACCACTCATTCCTCTAGGACGAGTCTCCTTTAAGCTCTTTTCTAATTCGTAAAAGATGAAAAGATTGCCAAGTATTTTTCCCTTTTTGACTCATTAAAGAGAATAAAAATGGAGGTTTACTTTCCACTCTTTTCCAACCGTTTAAAGATGAAAAGATTGCTGAGTTATTCCTTTTGACTCATTAAACGAAATAAAATGCGGTCCACTTTGAGCTCTTTTCTGACCGTATAAACGTGAAAAGATTGCCAGACTTTTGTCGTTTCAAGTTCGATATTGGTTACAAAACGTCGTGTCATTGATCGCTTTTCTACGTTTTTGGATCAAGGCCACTAGTTATGAAAAGTACTCCTTGATCGTAATGGTCAACAGGTTCTCTCGAGTATTATTTTATACTTTTTCAGGCTTGAGGAACAGAAATTTACAAAAAAGGACCCCCTGGAGTTTTTTTTTCTGTGTCTTTCTCAAACTCTCTAAACATGAAAAATACTCTGAGTTTTACCTATGTAATACTCTTTAAACCCTGATGACTTTGGACTCATCACCATGACGAGACTCGAGTTTCTCTTCACTAGGGCTCGTTAAACTATCACTAGGTTGGATTTTTCCAAAGGTCAAACTTATATTACAAGCATATGCTATCCCCTTCAAGCTTGTTTTCAAAAATAATTGGGGTACTCACCAGCAATGGTGGGGGCAAAAATTTGGAAGTCGTCATTGGTTACCTGCGGTGGCTAGTCACTCTTGAACATTGACATTTTTTCTTCTTGCTAGGTTGGGACATCCACACATCTTCATTTGGCCTTCCGGGGTTCTGGGTTGTCATTTTGCCTCATTCCATCTAATCCGTGTTGTTTCCATCAAGCCTCTGGTCCGTTGGTACAAAAATGTTGCCACCTTCCAGAGTCATGTCACTGATATGTTCAAGAGTATAATCCTTCTGCAGTTCACACCCTTACCTCCTCCTCTGATATTTTGTTTCACCATCTACCACTTGTTCTTTGTCTTGTGTCATTGATGGGGGAAACATTATGGCCCTCTTGCGACGGATGATCTCTTATTGACATCAGCTCATTATCCAGGAGATTGGTCTAGAGATCCCCTTCGGTGCCTTGGAGCTTGCATGCCTCAATGGAAAGTTCTTCACACCTGAAGATAGAGTTTCATCATTGGTTTTCTATTGGGTGATTCCATGGGTGTTCAACTTCAGCTCATTTTCACACTTAGTGGATTGTACTAGATAGTACCTTGAGAGCCATTGGCATTATTGGTGGTTTTTCTTGTGCTTGTTAACGTTTTTCATGATTGACCAATAATCAAGCAGCTTTCTATCATGCTTGACCTCAGCACATCTGTTCGCATGCTCGAATTCGTACTATGATCGGTCCTGTTTTCAAGACCCTGAACTAAGATTACATATGTTCGGGCTGCGTGGATTAGTTCGTGATTACATACATGACTCTTTGATTGGATGGCTACAACCATACCTAAGTCTTCATGGATGGCTGCGACCATACCTTTATCATTATCATGGTCTTGTTGACTGGATGGCTACTCCATACCACAGACCACATTTCATATGTCTTTTGGATGGTCGCGTCCATGCCTAGACGACATGCATTTCACTATCATAGATTCAATTGTACTTGCGTCTGCAAGATCTTCAAGGTGGTGTTCTAGTTCAGACAGTTTGGTAAAGCATTTCACCCCTCCCACTCTCTTGGGATTCATGCTTTAGGGGGCATCTGTTACATAGTAATTTGTCACTATCCTCATTTGAGTCCCTCTACTGTGTCATGTGTCAAATAAACATGTTCATATCTTCCCACTTATGCAATAAGATTAAGAAAATGCTCTCTAATGTTGAAGATTGACCCTTTTTGACTAAGTTTCTGCATCGTTGCTAGTAAACCCTTAAAATCCATGACGATTCTCTGTCATGCATTGTATCACTGTGACATCGTCGCTAGCCCCCATTTCATGACCCGCGACGATCTAGATTTGGTGAATTAGTTCAAACAGTCAGCCTTCTGGATGTTTCTAGAGCTGGTTGTTGGGTTAGTTTGGGTTGACTTTCCTCCTTTGGGATGGTGGTTCTACCTCTTGTGTAGCCTCCCCTAAGGATAAGCTCCCTCTCCCTCATTTCATGGTAGTTCTTTTAGTAGGGTAGTGTTGCTAGTGCTTTTGAGTTTGATAGATAGCTAGTGTGGGTGTGACAAGTGTGGGATTTTTGATAGCATGTGGAAGGTTGTGGAGTGCCCTTAACTTTGTATTAAAGCTTATGAGTGAGAGAGATATATTGTATGTTGGGAGACCCATCCTAGAAGAGTGAATGCTTGGAGAAACATACTAGCTGGACCCTCTAAGAGGGCTTGCAACATCAAGACTTGGTTGTAAGCTTTTCTCCTTATTTATTATTAATACAATCAATGATGATTTCCTATGTCTTGTATGTAATTTACTTGATAGCTCATGATTTCTTGACTTTATGAGTAAATAGATCATTGTTGTTTCTTGGTTACGTGCTCTATTGTTTTCTTGTGGTGTTTTAGTTTTATTTCTCATTAAGGAGAAGGAAATAGAATCTGGAGCAGCGCAACGAAACTTCGTCCACCATCGGTTTGAGGTAGGCCTCCAACGATGACTATTTAAGGGAATCAATTGTTTTTTTGTCTGTTCTATGACTAGACCCACTCTAGGGATAGAGGGGTTGCCTCTATCCATAGAGGGAACACTTTCCTGCATCATAATGGTGATCTTGGCATGGAGCCCCTCCAACTATGCCTGTGCTACACGAAGGTCCGCAGTGCACTGTTCTGCCATTTATTGGATATGCTCTACTCTTTATGTTGAATGCTCGCCGTTAGGGGAAAATTCCTATCTTAAGGCATGCATCGCCTTCATCTATGTGAGCTTTCCTTTGATATCAACAATGATGAGGAAGGCCTCATTAATCCAAGGCTGGACATGCACTTTAAGTACTACCTCTTTCTATCATGTGGCATCCACCTATTCCTTCAATGCCTTCGCCTCTTGTAACTTCGCCAGCCATTGGGTTAGGAAAATGGTCTGTGCCATTTTGCACACACTATCATACTACACTTGAAGCTCCTGTGCCTCTGTTTCCAGGCATTATATGGGTGGGTCCTCCTGTAAGGAAGTGAGGACCACGAAGGATTCTTCCAACATAGTAGTATAGTTTTGCACTGCCTATCCTATTTCCTCTAGCCCTTTTTGGATGGCACCAGCACGTTGTTCCCTAACTTATAGGGGCATGGATGACTATGCCTTTAATCACAGTTTGAAAATCTGAAAGTTGAGGTCTAGTTGTTTCCTCGTTTCTTCCTCATTTGCCTTGCAAAATCTATTGGCCAATCTATGAATTAGCACTCCTACTGGTAGATCTGCCACAATATTTAGCTCTGGAACATGGCGACATGCTTCCTCTACCATTTGCTCTAGCTGTTGATTATGTGCGAGAACTTCATCACGTTGTAGACTAGGATGCTCGATGTTGATTCTCTGTTTGCTGAACATTTGTACTGCTCGTCCTTCTCTAGTGCGGAGTTCTACTGCCACTCTGTCCAGTAGCTGGTATAATGTATCCCGCGAAAGGGTAGCCAAGTTTAGGCCAAGTCCCTTGATCTAGCCCATAGTGGCTCTATACTCTATGCTTTCCATTGTTAGTGCTCCTTCCAGTAGCATAATGGTTTTAGCCATTTCAGCCCGCAACAACTGCTCCATTTCCGATCTACCTATGGCACCATAGGTGGCTATTGTTCCCTCCTATGGGGGGCACACCTGATGTTCCTGCAGTTGGGCCTTGAGGGCCCCCAACACATTCTACTACTCTGTCATCACTTCCTGGAGTGCTTCCTTGGTGACCTCGCGAGCTGTGTCGCCGATGTCATAGAGGTCAGCCTCTGTTAGTGCCATAGGTTCACTGTCCAGTTTTGAAGCCTTGGTCTTCTTCCATGGGCCTACTTGTTTTGTACCACGCAATCATTTCAGTTGTGTAGATGTCGTTCATGGGTTCATGCCTTACACTGTGTCCTCTGTTCCCTATCCCATGGTTAAGTCCAGGCCTACTTCCTCCCCCGTTGTGGTGGACCCTCTTGCCTATGCTATTGCTAATTTTTCAGTGGCCTTGGTCTACTCTACGATAGCCTTCACTGCATTGCGGGAAACCCTTACCTCCATGGTGAACTACTCATTATGCTTCTGCTGAGCCAGAAACTTGGTGGCATCCTTATATTTTTGTACAACTGTCTTATCGCATCCTTCTAGATCTAGGGCGCACCACTTGGGAGGCCATGTGTCGAGCATGGTGAAAATGGCATCATCAATCGCGATGAGAGGAAGTTTGGTCCCATTCTGTGCTGGATCCTTACGCACCTTAATATACACATTGTGTATATCTGCCTTGAAGTCTGCAAAGCTCCGTAGATTGTTGTACACTGTGGAGGATAGGTGCAGACTTCTGTTAATCCACATCCGAATGCTCACCTCCATGATCACCCGGAAGATCTTAGTTTCGTGGATTCCTGTGGCATCCTTCGTAGCCCAGAGTGACTCATATTTGACACCCTCCAAAAGTCCTGTTCAATATGAGGAAACTGACTGTCCTCCGGCAGTTCCCCTGTCACCAATAAGATGGACAAGAGCAACCACATGTAGTGGAAGGACTTTCCCTACTCCTAAGCTTCCTTATAATTGGTCAAACACTCCTGAGAGAGGAACTTAGCCCAGTTGAACTAGACCCCCTCCACGAACTATTCATCCAATGCAACCACGGGCATTGGTACCTTGTCACTGCAACATTTTCTCATCACCTTTCTGGCCAGTAGTTGGGTGGCTACATGTACCCCTTTGTCCTTAATGCTTCTGATGATATAGCCTCTCTTATTCTTTTCCAATTTATACTTCCTTTTCGCGGCCTCTATGAGTGCCAAATCTCTACTTCTACTAGCTATCTATGTGGGGTCATTTCCCTCATAAGGAAGCCAAGAAATTCTATGGATAAGCTCCGCCGTGATGGGAATGGGCTCCTCCATCCACAAATATCCATCTTGTACCAGGCAAAGCAACTGCCTAATGATAAAGATCATAATCTGTGCATGGTGAAAATGTAGAATCCATAGTAGGTGGAGTAGCCTGACCCTATCCACACCGTGCAACTATTTCTGTGGTTCTAGCATTGTAATGGATCCCTCCTTGCTTTGTTTCATGAAGTTGTCAATCTGTAAATGTGGGAATTTTTCACCGTACGTGAGGTCCCAGTCTTCAAATTTAATTGTGGGCACTTGGCCCAGGGCCGAGCCTTCGAACAAAACTCCATATGGGAGGAGTGAGGTTTGGAGTGCGCTCTTAGTGGTATCCAGATCTTTGGGTACCTTAACTTTCCCTTTCCATGGGGGAACATATTTAGGCAGTTGTACTGTAGTGCGCATCGGCTGGATGTCTTCTGTCATCTCTTCATCTACCTCTATCTCATCTACAAGGGCCTGTAGGTCCTCTTTCTCATTTTCTATCTCAAGGTTGATAGCCTTTCCCTTTTCCTCCATGGAATGTTTACCAAAGTGTAGATTTCGTGGGGACATGTGGACTGGTGCCCCTATCTGCTTGTTCTTCTTGGGCCTTGGTGTTCAAGGCAATTTCAGGATTTCCGGTGCATCCCCCACCGGTGCTGTAGGGCTTTACGCAGCTTCCTCGGTGGTACTTTCCACAAAACCCACACCTCTCTTGGTAGTTGTCATCTTGTTCGAGTTGTCTGTAGTTGTTTGTGACTTTGGGGGCTCAAACACCACTTGGCACTCAACACTCTGTGCTCTTTTTAATAGCTCAAATCTCAAACAAACAAGTGTTTCCTCGTGGCTAGCCTTGGTAGTTTTATAGCATTTTTTGAATTTGAATTTGACTATTCCTCGCATTTCTGAGCCATTAATGCATTCTTGGTGACAGATCGGCCGAAATCTAGCTTTGAATTCATGTCTTAATTATCTGCCACCTGCTCCTCTTTGTCTTAAATTGGACATCTTGTCACGAATAGTGACACCAATGGTCACTTCCCATCCTACCTATGCGGAAGCATAATCCCCTCTGAGTAGGTGCAACCCTTGTGACATGTAGATCCTGCGCGCAACCCTTTTATTGCACAACTACCCCGTAGAATATTTTATAGTCCCGCGCTCTCTTTCAACTGCTTGGAGCGCTGAGTTTGTGCTCCCTACAGTGAGTAAGGTGGTCGCACCACCTATACAAAACTTCAATTCACCTTCCATCCTAGTCCATGGGCACTCCTCAATTACCTCGCGATAGTTAACATCACGCATTCTTCCTTATGTGGTGCACTCCCCAGGTTACTTTGTTTGGTAAAGTACGATCACAACCATGGTAGCATAGTCGCAAATTATTAGTGACAATATTCTAATGCAGTAGTATGGATGTCTATATGTTGTCTTGTCACTCTTATTTTATCGACGAGACATGCTTGCATGATTTCGTTTTCCTATTTTTTTATCTCCATGTCAATTAACATGCTTTTCTTCCTTAGTCATACTCGATCTTCTTCGAGTATGCAAAGTTTAAGGTTCCCTCACCGAATGGCTTCCTGAATCAGCATATGTTCACTCTCGTGTAGCTGCATAATTCCTTCATACTGGTCCTTGCATACTATCCCAATTGTGTGAGGATTCCTTTCCTCCAAAGTTATGGTCTTGACTCTGCTCCTCAGCTTTGGAATTGTCTCCGTGCTCAAGTTTTTGCACATGGTCCTATAGGCCCATCAAACCACTGGCGCGTGTAGGTCCCAATTAGTTCTTCTCACCTTGTGAACCCTATTGAGTACTCTGCATACCTTATTGAATGCTTCCGTGTGGAACATTTGTGGTGCGCATTGCCTTCCATACTGCTGTGTCCTGTTCCAATTTTCGATCTTGAGTTTGGGGTGTTCTTGTGTAGGCTGCACAATACATGTATGTACCCATCGAGACAGGTGGGCAGTCAAGTTTCTCCATCCTTACTGACTGAATCTTGTTCAAAGTTGGGGACTTCCAAACTGTAGGTGCATCATCCTTCTACATCCGTGCTAGTTCTCAAAATTTCCTTGATGTGTACCCCACCATCATGTGTGTATTGCACGCAGTGCCCACTTCAACAAATCAAACCGATGTTGTTCCAGTACTATGCTTTCAAATTTTCTGAGGAATTCATCCACCGTTGTGAATCCATCATATGTCAGTGGCTATCTTGCCTCTGCTATCATGCAATGCAGTGATCTAACCATCATGTTGCAATTCATCATTGTCACTTCATGCAAATGATTCTGCCATCACTCTACTTCTTCGTTTGAATCCAAAGTTTAGGAGATTTCACACTCCCACGACATCCTCCCATCTGCAGTCAGATTCACCCGATCCTAGTCATGCACTGTTATCTTGTAAATACAATTGAGATAATCATAGCTATCATCATCGCCCACTAGTTCAGTGTAGTGCACTCCTTCAGCCGGGTCTAGTAGGACTACTACGCGTAATGACTTTTTCTTGAAGATCATCTTGCGCTTCTTCAGGTTGATGAATCCATTCATATTGGTGGCCCAGTCTATTCCTAATAGTACAAGATAGGGATTGATGTCATCAACAATCTCTATTACCTCAAAAGATGCCTGTGCGCTCATGCCTTCAATATCAACCATTACCCCTTGCAACCTCCCCATGGGAAAATATTCTATTGGTTCGCCATTCATAACTGAATAGGCGACCATTATAATGCAAGCATGCCCATGTGTTCCCATGTTTTATTCATTAATAAATTCACTTCTGAACCTAGATCTAGGATTACCTGATCCATTTCATACTCGCTAGTCTCTGTAGTCAACCTCATTTCCCTTCCAGTGCACAACGCATGCTTCCCCAATTTCTGGACTACGCAGGGTACTCCTGACCCCACACACCTGATGAGTAGCTCTTGTACTCCTTTAACTGCCTTGTTGTCATGCAGCAGTTTCATGCATGTCTCGAGAAAGGTAGTGGGCATTGAAGGATCCATTCCTAGCTCTCGTTGATCCTTACTATCTGAAGTGGAGGCCTCCATGAAGCTCTTCTTAGCTTCCATGAATGTCTCCTTTGCGCTTTCTAAGTCAAACTCAGGTTCCTTTGTAGGAGGCTTGTGAACCCATGTAATTTCCTTTGGCAGCTTCCCCATATTCTCTCCCATGGTTGTACTACTTCTGAGCATCATGTTTACATTCAGGTCCTCTTCACACAGCTCAGACCTCATCATTTGTATATTCTATGTCTTGGGAGGCTGGAATACCCCTTTTTCATGCATCCTTGTGATCAACGTAGGATAGTCTACTGTTTCATGATCAAACTGAGCACAATAAGAATAGGATATCCTCGTTGGGTTGGTACAATCATGGGCATAGTGCCCTAGTCCTTCGCAATTGTAACAGATTAATTGTCTGTGGCCCCTTCCTTTCCCATTCCATCTCATCCTCGACCTCGCCTATGAAATCCAATGCACTCCATCCCCACATCTGGGTCGAGGGCTCACATTTCAGTCTGCATTCTATAAGTAGGGGTCTGGTTCATCATTATCTCGTAACTATGGTAAGTGAACTCATCGTGGCCTGCCAACGTGTAGAAATTACAAAACAATTGTAGGGGTGTCTATGTATACTTCTGCAACAAATGACAATTATCTATTGTGTGTTTCCCTTCTATCAAACAAATCGTGCACCATAAATTAAGTGCGGCACTTGGCCCTACCTATGCCTCCTATCTCAATGGCATTGACCCTCCTCCTACCAAGTAGTTTGCGAACACTAGATAATGATCCTTGTCATGGCCCCGATATTTGCATTTTATGCACCATACTTCCTCGTGCACCTCTAGTAGTGTGGCCCTATCCTGCTTCAAACTTTGCATTTCCAAACACAAATTTTGTAGTTGCACATGGATTTGTTGAACTCCCAACCCAGGGTCTTGTATCAGGGTCTCATGTAATCTCATTTCCATTTCCAACGCTTCGGCCTAGGAGGAAAGTTTTCATTATGACAACGTTGTCCTCAAGTGCGGTGTTAGAGATGCTACAAACCACGCATGATGTTGTCCATTTGTCAATGTCATATTTGCTTCGCGGATCGTACTCTTCATTCGTTTATCTAGATCTTAGGGAGTCGTTCCCGGGAGCATCACGATTTCTTTAAACACAATGATTGATTGTGTTTTTGACTTTGGCCTGCTAAATTCCCTATTCAGCGTGATCTAGATCTTTGTTATTCCTACATTTGAGTGGTCGTTAGAGTGCTTGATATACCATGTTAATGCACAATCCTGTAGTGCGCTCACCAATGTAGCCTTCTTAATATTGTCTTCTGTGACACCTTGTGCTTCCCATGCTACTCTTACCACAAACCAAAATTGGTCTGGATCTTCATTCCCTAGTCCTCTGAATACTGGTAGTTTGATTGTGCTTGCCATACTGAATTGTGGAGGTGGTGAAGGTGGAGTGGGTGGAGATGGAGTTGAGGGAGGTGAAGCAGGTGGTGGTGTGGGTGGAGGTGGTAACTGCAGAATGCGCTGCCTTATCAAGCTAACCATGCTTCTCAGAGAGACCTTAGCGAACTCTTCCTCGCTCTCTCTCAAGGGTGAAATTAAGGAACTATTTTCTAATTCTTCGTTACTTTTGTAGATTTTTCTATTCTGCGTAGTCCCAAACATTAATGTATTCACATGACCCTTTTTTCACACAATAGCATCTTAATCCAAGTATTCAAAGATTTAATATACTTACCTCGCGGTCTTTTGAGAAAGCGTCGCTCAGCCTCACTGTAGCTCATGGTCATGTCTACTGCAAACTTAGTGATAAATCCCCCTATTATTCGATCAAGCCAATGGTCCACAACTCGTGTGATCTTGTCTTCTGAAGCTTCTAGTATATGCGCTAATTTCGGAGTCCACACTATTGGTTTGTCGAGCCTACACCTTCCCTAGCTATCGGCTAACTTCGTGATCCACTCATACAACTCAAAAGGAAAGGATGCAAAGAAAATATCATGGATTTTCGCATACACATAGCGCTCCAACCACTTTTCCTTAGATACTTGCGGAGTTTCGTTTTCCTGTGTCGCGAACTCGTGAATCTTCTTGTCTAACCACTCTTCAATTTCCTTCTTTGTTGGGTTCCAATGACACAACATTAGACATCCCTTATGCAGATCACAGTCCCAGCAACGGAATGATTTGTTGGCTTAGTGGGGTCTAATATAGGTTTAGAAGTGATTTAGTGAAGAAAATCCCAGTACTACTGGCCCTTTTGGCAATATTTTGTCGAGCACAGACTAAGGTCTCACCTGAAGTAGTATGGGAGGGTGCTAGGACCAGTTTTCTGCACCCTGGGGATGTCTGATAGGAGGTGATTACCATGCAGTCCAACCTTCGCACTTATTGTGCTATGCACATCAGTGGACACCCTGCGACCTGTGATACTGTCTTCGTATAGTTCTAGCCACAGCACGACCCATGTTATTTACCCAAGTCTTCCTTAATTATGCTCTGTTAGTTTATTACTTAGATTATTTTCATATATAAGAATTCATACAAGTATTCATCAATTGCGTGTAGTAAGTAAACAGATTAAAAGTAATGCATAACATCAAAATACAGATTCAATAAGAGATGCACATAGTAAACTTCTCTTTATTAACTTGCAATCCCAAGTACAGACTTGACTCTACCCTAGACACTCAACTATAGGGGTCTGTGCACTCAGCTACGGACTCTCCTAGGCCCTTGTGCTCTCAGCTGCAGAGCCTCTTTCTACTCCTATGACCCAATACCCTTCAGATTCAACTCTAACCTTAGACCATGACTTTGTTATCCTATCTATTCTTTCCATACAAACTAGAGCCTCGCTCTATTTATATAATTCCATGGTCCACAGGCCATGGGTAGGTCGAATTTACACTAATTTACAATACAATGCTTAGGGTGGACAACCCTATGACTCAATTGTACACTTCACACTCTGTGCCCGCAATTTGTAGAGTTCTACACTATCTTCGACCAAAACTTAGGCTTTGAGCCTCAAAACCTACTTTCGGGGGATTCCATGCCCAACAATAAGTATAATTATCCTCCTTCATGGAGATCAGGATGTTTCTAGATAGATCTTCTTTAGTTAACTGTTGAAAAGGGTTGATCTACGCGACAACAAATCTAGGTCATAAAGACTTCAAAATATATAGTTTATTGTGTGAAAGTAGTGAATTTGTGTCTTTTATGCCTATTAAGTACAATTAAGTACCTTCGCAAATGTTTTAAGGTCATTTCGGCAGAGTTGCAGTAGCTAAGAGTCAGAAGGAATAGGTCTATGTAAAGGCATATCTAAGCTATAAGAACCTTAGGAAACCATCACATAGGCCTCTAGATCTAGAAACATGGTTCTAGCACCCCCCAATACTGCTTTGGGTGAGACTTTAGCCTAGGCTATGCACGTTGTTGCTGAAAGGGCTAGCAATTAGAGTTTTTTTGGTTGGCACGAATAAATCTGAACCTGGGTCAGGCCCCCTTAGGCCAACAAATGGTTTTGTTATGGGGACCAGGATCAATCTAAGGAATGTGTGATGTCGAATAAGTGGTTACCTACCAATGAAAAAAATAGGGAAGTGGATCGATCGAACGGAAAATGCATTCACGGCTCAAGAGAATAGAAACCTGCCATTGTCTAAGGAACAGTGGTTTAGTAGATACCTATACTCATATGAAACTGAGAACCTTTTATGTTTCTTCCCTTGCGAATTACACGAGTGATTGTTTACATTGGCAGACAGTCAAGGAACGTGGAGACTTGGCGGCCCTATTCTGTGCACTCTAGAGATGGTGAGGTGCTTGGAAGCTTCAGAAAACAACATCACATGGGTCGTTGATCACTGAATTGATCACATACTAGGAGGATTTGTCATTGAGCTTGCGATTGATATATACATCAGTTGTAGCGAATGAGAGTGCAAGCTCTTCAAGGGACAGTAAGTTCAGTATTTAAAATCTCTGAAAACTTGGATTAAGATGTTGTGTGAAAAATGGGTTATTCCATTACCTTGATGTTTGGGATTACGCGAAGTGGAAGACCCTTCAAAAGGAAGAGAGAATTGGGCTCTGAATATAGTCTACTATTGGAATCATCGTCGAGCAACGATGAAGGAATGATTCTGAATACACCATGAAGTGCATTATAGTTGGTAAGTCAGGGTATCCCATGGATACCTCATCCATCCACTCCACCTCCACCTCCACCTCCACCACATACATCTACACCTTCAACTCCACCTACGCCTCCGCCTCCACCATTCAACATGGTGAATGCAAGGAAGATGCCGAATTTTAAAGGGGTAGGGAGCAAAGACCCCAAGCAATTCTAGTTTGTTGCAGATGTTACATGGAAAGTGCAACAAATCACCAATGATAATGTGAAGAAAGAAGAGTTGGTGACAACACTGTGGGATAGAGCATTGACCTAGTATATCAAGTACTGTCAAGATCACCCTGTCGCGACATTGGAAGATACTCAACAAGCATTGAATCGTGAGTTTAAGAAGCCTAAATCTCAGGTGCAGTCTATTATAGAGCTTAAATAAATAAAGGAACTGGTGAATGAATCTTAGTGGGATTTCAATCAGAGGCTAAAATTCATGATCCAATAGGCTAATATGAATAGAATAGACACACAACACAAAAATGGGTACATTGCTTCATTGTTGCCCCACTTAAGGTTGTCATTATCACAACAGAAGATAGCAATGTAAGCAAAAGCTATGGAGATTGCGATGAGATTGGAAGCCTCACGGAGTACAATAGATTCACTCATAGCTAGAAAGTCTGCACCTGGAGAGCCTGCAAAAATGCAAGCAATCTCAGCATGAGGTCCATGCTAAAATTTAGTGCTTGAAATGCAAGGGCCATGGGCATGATAAGGACCATTGCCAAGTTTATTAGAACCATCTTATTGGGTGGGGGTTGTCCCCCTGAAGGAAGAAAATACTATTGGTCCAAGCACAAGAGCAGTACCATGGTGCGTTATCTGTCAGGTTACAGGACAACATGCAAAAAACAATTTTCATCTAATGCAAAAGTTCGTACAAACCTCTCAACAATGTTTTTGCAATTTATGAAAATTTGTAGGTCATGATGAGAACTATTGTCAAAGTTATGATTAATGATGTATAGAACCCCTACCTATCAAATGCAGGTAGAAACTTAGCCTTTGGATCAGGGCATGGGTGCAGCATGTGGAGGATTCCAAGGTCATGGAAGAGTAAGAGGGTGAGGGGCTAAGAGAGGTCATGCATAAGTTATTTTCTATAATTGTAGTGAAGCTGGACATTTTGCGCGCGACTTTTAGGACCCAATGCATCCATCTTGTCAATATTGCAAAAAATTTGATAATGTGATAGAAGATTGCCTGATCCTTATAACAAAGATGCAATAAAATAAGATGCACACCCAACATCCTAGGTAGAATATCCAGATGACGAGGGTGGAACTGCATGAAGAAGATCACAATGTTAATATAGTAATGGGCAGTGGTATGGCCATAGGTGAAGATAAGGGAAAGCATCCTAAGACTGAAAGATGTGTGCGCAAGGCCCCTGAAAAGGAGGTCGAGTTTGAACTCAACTTGGTAAAAGAAACATTTATGTGGGCTAAAAAGAATTTTTTTGAAGCTTCTACATCGAGACATCAAGAGAAATCAACTAGGAAGAATGAAGTGCAGGATGTGGATCTTTCGTTGTTAGCTACTTTCCTGAAGACTAGTATGAAGTTGTTGTGTGATAAGAAGGCAGTAGAAGGGCTCCATGAGTTAATAGATAATTGTGTGGGTAAGATTAAAGTTCCTTCATAATAGTGTGTTCTAAGGAAGCCAGGTAAGCATGAGAAGCGGACGGGGTGTGAGATCAACTGGCCGCTCAGATAGGAGAGTATGAAATCAACCATGTAATCTTGGATCTAGGGTCTGATGAAAATGTACTGGCTAAACAGATAGGGGAACGGATGGGGATACCTACACTGCAATGGTCTCCTATACAACTATGCATGGCTAATTAGCAGAAGATTATTTCTATGGGGCACCTGTGTGGGATAATAGACGATATTGAAGGAGCAAGTGCTCTGGAAGACTTTGAAGTAATAAAAATAGTAGATGAAAGAAATCTATACCCTGTGCTACTAGGAATTGATTAGGCCTTTCACATGAACGTGGTGATTAACCTAAAGAAGTGGAAGACTACATTTGAGAGGAAGCTGCTCAGGGTTCTTTTGCCACTAGACCCTGCTGAAGGAGCACGCTATACTGAGCCTATTCACGAATTTGTGGTAGATGATGGTGATCTATACCAACTATACAAGATCACAACACGAGACAAATATTGGATCAATCCTATAGACGATGGATGAATTATGTGGGATAGGGATAGTTCTTGTACCTCAAACTTGGATGAAGAACTTGAGCACTCGCAGAATCAGTTGCATGAAGTATCTATGTTACATTGCAATATGATGACCAAATCAATACGATACATAACTATAGCAGTAAGAAAGATTTTGAACTATGACGGTTTGAATGATGTTAATATATTTTTGGATGAATTTGAAAGGGAGGTGCTAGAGGAGCATCAATTCTAGGTCCTTGAATTGGCACTGCATGCTATGCCTTCCCGATGGTGGCATATGCACAAGGAGATTTTCGCTGACTGGAAGGAATATAAAAGGATAATGAAGCTAAGGTCTGGATATGCTAATACATGGATGACTAAGAAGTATAGTGGGAAGGATGATCCATGCTAACACTTGCCATGGTGGACTAAAGCTTTGGGAGAATAACTGCAACTAGAGTGGGTGCATAACTTTTGTCACACCTTAGATATTATTCCATTGAATTGGTACCTGGAAATGGAGCTATGTCACAGAACAACTGAATGGGATATCTTGAGGGAGAGATTCTTATTAACTTTAAGCTTTGAGGATGGATTTGAATGCATTGATGAAGTGCTACAAGAAATTAAGGCCAATATTTTTAGAATGCCTAAAGAGCCTGTGGAATGGCTATAGCTAGACTAGAGTACACAACTACAACACCCACTAGAGTGCTACAACATGATTGCTGAACAAGGGGAGGATGATCCAAGAAAAATCAACATTCCAAAAACTAAAGGTCAGCATGAGGTTGAAGTGTAGAAATTTTGAATAATATGACACTTATTCACAGAGATTATTCTGATTATACACTATTTGCAGAATGCATGCATAATACATAACCTCCTCTATGTTGATCATCGATTTTTGGAATTAAAGAAACAATCGCATGCGCACATTGAAACATCAATCACACATATCAACACAGTATGTACTGTGGAAAGCATACAGCTGAAAACCCCTCAACTATCTGTATATTATTATGATAGAGAACATGTAACAATACATAGTACAATACTCCTCACAAGTACTCAGTACTATCTCCACCTGCTACACACAAACTAGCTCAGATCTGAATCAAGTCACGGGTTCAAATCTCCTCCATTGTTTGCCTACCTCCACTGCGCAATACCTGTTGAGAATAGCTCTGATCCAAGTTCAAATTCCCTTGCTTTTTACTGCACAATCCTCATTGGAAATCTCAATCAATGATTGTGCAAATCTCATGCACAACTATAGTCACAACTGATAGTAGTCTCACCCTTTCACCCACCTCTAACACTTGTCTCCACTGAACTGTCCATGCTTTGAGTTAACTGATGTATTCTTTAGCTGATTTATGAGTTCATAATTAATTCACACCACTCATCACCAGTGTATTTTTAAGTTAGACTAAATACAACTAGTTCAACTAAGTCAAACTAAAAAAAACTCCATCAACTCCTCAATCAACTCCACCAAACTCAATCACTTGAGTTCTAACTGAAGTCCATCATGCAATAGCTCAACTAACCCATAAGAAAAGCACATTTCCTTCTGGCAGTTGCATGTGCCACATCCATAGCTCAAACTTAAGTGCCGCAAGAGGATAAGATAATGTTTATAGTCCAAATATTATTAAGAGCTAATAATATTCGACTATTCTATTTTTAGACTGGTAGTCTAAAAATAGACTCAGCCCATATGTCTAATTATAGAAGTCTGTCTATTTTTACCAACATGACCAATCATCCATAAATAGCATCCTGCAACTCATAGACCATGGTCCATATGTCTAAAAATAGACATAGTCTAAAAATAGAATTTGCACCAAAAATAGCCTACTGGCCCACTTAGTGAAAGCGACTTCTTTTCACTAAGCTCCATCACCTTGTTGCATTTTCAACACTCCCTCTCAACAAGACATGGATTATCTGCAACCCCTATCATGCCTCTGTGGTGTTCAAATTTTCTCCTGGTGAGTGCCTTCGTCAAGATATCAACATCCTGATCCTCCGTGGCAATATATGAAAGTAACATGATTCTTTGCTACACATAATCTCTGATATGATGGTACCTGATGTCGATGTTCTTGGACCTATCATGAAATACTAGATTAGCTGAGAGTTTAATGCAACTCTGGTTATCACAATAAATCACAGTAGGCTCCAAGAGTGACCCGAACAACCCAACCAGGATCTTCCTCATCCATATAGCCTCGCATGTAGCCAAACTTGATGCCATATACTCGGCCTCTACTGAACTGAGTGTCATGGATCTCTACTTCCTGCTATACCAAGAAACTGTTATTGACCCGATATTGAAGATCCCTCCAGATGTGCTCTTTCTATCCGTTGGGCTCCCTACCTAATCTGCATCTGTGAAGCCACATAGCTTCACCTCATCCTCATGTATGTACCAAAACCCATATCCCGATGTGCCTCTGAGATAATGTAATACATGCTTGCCTGCCTTCTAGAAGAGCTTGGTTGGCTTAATCATAGCTTGTGAAAGCTGGTTAACCGCATAGCATATATTGGGTCATGTATTGACCAGTTACATAAGCAACTCCACCAACTATCGATAAACAGTGACATCCACTACCTCCGCTGAAGTAGCATCCTCCTTCCTCCAACCTCCAAGAAGAGGAGTATCAACAGGCTTGCAGCCATGCATGTTGAACTTTTCCAGTATCTCCCGGGCATACTTACCCTGAGAAACAAATAGTCCATCACTGCGCTGCCAAAATTTTGTAGATCCATCTCGAACCCACCATTGATTTCCCCTCCGGTCTTGGGACAATCTCCCATGCACTGTTTCTGATAATCGACTCATACTCTTCCACCATGGCATATACCCATGCGTGATCCTCCACAGTTTCCTCGAAAGAGAATGGCTCAGTCACGACACATTTGCTCACAAGAGCCATGTATCCATTGTACCGATCAGGTGACTGTCTATGTCTGCGCTGTGTTGTAGGTGGTCCTACAACCTTCTCTACATCTTGAGCCAATCGCTCAACTTCTGTAGTGCACTTTCGCCCTCTGATGGTTGGTGCTGCATGAGTGGTCTCTTCCACTCCATGAACTTCATCTTGTGGTTGATCCACATCCTAAAGCTCATCCTTAGGAACTAATAGCTCTTCATCTGCATGCAAGTGTGGCTCCCTCTCAGGTGAACACTTCATGGCTTTCTCCTCTTGAAATTTGATATCCCGTCATACAATAGTCTTACGACTGTCTCGCAAATATACACGATAGTTGTGGGGCATATCAGTGTACCCCACAAATATCCCAACCTCTGTGGTCGGATCCAGCTTATTCCTGGAATCCTTTGTCACATGCATGTAAACAGGAGAACCAAAAATACTCAAATGGGAAATATCAGGCCTCTTACCAGAATAAGCCTCCTCAGGTGTACTCATGCCAAGTATCTTGTGAGGACAACGGTTCTACACATATACTGCAGTATTGCATGCCTCTGCCGACAAGTGAAGGGGTAGGCCCTGATCAGCAACATCGCCCATGCAGCACCCATGATCATTTTGTTCTTCCACTCAGCAACCCCGTTCTGCTGTGGGTTATGGGGAGCTATGAGCTCTCTTTGAATCCCTTCTGCGCTGCAGAATTCCTTGAACTTACCAGAGATGAATTCACCACCATTGTTGCTCCTAAGAGCCTCCACCTTCTTCCCTGATTCCTTCTCGACCAGTGCTTTGAACTCACAGAACTTTGAGTATGTATTGCTCTTCTTTTGCATGAAGAAGATCCAACACTTTCAAGAGAAATCATCAACAAAGATCACATAGTACTTGTGCTTTACTATCAAAGTTACTAATAAAGGTCCACACACGTCTGTGTGAATTCTCTTAAGGATCATCGTGGCACTACTATCCTTCTCGTGAAAGGTGGCTTTCACAAATTTTCCCAAAGTACACCCCTTCCACTGATCTGACTGCGCAAGAGTGCCTTTAGGAAGCCCAGTAGAAATCTGTTGCAGTATCTTCAAGGCTCCATGGTAAAGGTGGCCCAATCTCTGGTGCCACAGCTCGCCATCATCTCGGCTCACCACTCCTTCTACCTTGCATGTCATTGCTGAGCAGCCATCTACATGCAATTGATAAAGGTTCTTGACTCAAACCCCTATCTTTCGAGTTTCTCCAGTTGTCTTACTGTGCAGGAAAGCCTTTCCCTCGCTGAAGACAACATCATATCCCTTGTCTTCTAACATCACCACAGAGGTAAGATTCTTCTTCAATCCTAGAACATGCATCACTTCCTTCAATACGAAGGGTTTACCAGACTCCCTCTCAAAGGAAATGGTATCGAAACTGGTCACACTATATGTACCATCATCGCCCTTCTCGATGTGCACTCCAAGATCTTTCTCATCCAGATCAGAAAACAAATCTCGATCTCCTATAATGTGAAAAGACGCACCACTATCCAAGAACCATACCAATCCCATCACACTTCATACCAAGTATGCGATGAGTGAAAAATCTAGCTCAAACTGCGAGGCTAAGGCCTCTCCTGCTGTAGATCTAGCAGCTTGCTTATTTTTCTTCTTTTGCGGAAAATTTGTGGCATAATGTCCGTGCTGGTGACAATGAAAGCATTTCACCTTGGACATGTCCTGCTTCTTTCCTTTCACACCGGAATGAGAATCTTTCTTTCTCTTCCCCTTCTTCGCTTTGGCAGCCAAAGCACAATTTTCTTCATCAGATGCCTTTGATGAAGATCCATCCCTAGTATTCCGCCTGATCTCCTCTTGCACAAGATCCGACCAAAGTCTCTCCCATCTTGGGAATTTCTCCCGACCATTGATAGAGTCCTGATAGGAATGCCAACTCTTCGGAAGACCAAGGAGAGCCAATCTCACCAAGTCCTCATCATCGACAGTCACCCCCACACTTCCCAGCTCATCCCAGCATTGGGTGAACTTCGTGAGATACTTGGGCATACTATCTCTATTCTCACACTTAATGTTTTTGAGTTTATCCTTGAGCATCAACGTCCCCTGGTTTCTCTTGCTTTGGAATAAATTTGTCAACACTTTCCACATCAAGTATGGAGAATCCTTTCCATGCAGGCTGGATACAATGTGATCCTTCACGCCCTCCAACAGAATCCTTCGACACTTTGCTTTCTTCTTTTTCCAAGCCTCAACGTGAGCAGCATCAGTAGGCTTTGGGACTTCAGCATCTATGAACTCCTTCAACCCATTGTCATCTAACATCGCCTCCATCCTATCTTTCCATGCAATATAATTCGAGCTTCCTTCAATGGCATACTCCAATCACAATCCGTTGAAAGACATTTCAACTTCAACACCAAGAAAACACTGCTACAAATTCGAATTCCACCAGCTCAAAACTCAACCACTTCTAATCTAAAATTCGTGAGAACAAAGTATTTCTCGTACATAGATTGACTGTATGGGAATTGACTGGATATCTCACCTTCCAAAAGAAGGAAGAATCCAAGGGTTACCTGGCCCGATTACAGACTCTGCCTGAAGAAATAAAATGTAATCACTTTCTGAATAATAGATTTGATGATCAACTTCGCTTCGCTACCATGTAGAAATTTTATCTACAAATCAGCTAGCTCTGATACCATGTAGAAATTTTGAATAATATGACACTTATTCACAGATATTATCCTGATTATACACTATTTGTGGAATGCATGCATAATACATAACCTCCTCTATGTTGATCATCAATTTTCATAATTAAAGAAACAATCGCATGTGCACATTGAAACATCAATCACACATATCAACACAGTATGTACTGGGGAAAGCATATAGCTAAAAACTCCTCAACTATCTATATATTATTATGATAGAGAACATGTAACAATACATAGTACAATACTCCTCACAAGTACTCAGTACTATCTCCACCTGCTACACACAAACTAGCTCAGATCTGAATCAAGTCACATGTTCAAATCTCCTCTGTTGTTTGCCTGCCTCCACTATGCAATACTTGTTGAGAATAGCTCTGATCCAAGTTTGAATTCCCTTGGTTTGTACTGCACAATCCTCATTGTAGATCTCAATGAATGGTTGTGAAAATCTCATGCACAACTATAGTCACAATTGATAGTAGTCTCACCCTTTAACCCACCTCCAACACTTGTCTCCACTGAACTGTCCATGCACTGAGTTAACTGATGTATTCTTCAGTTGATTTATGAGTTAATAATTAGTGAATTAATTAATAATTAATTCACACCACTCATCGCTAGTGTATTTGTTAGTTAGACTAAATACAACTAGTTCAACTAAGTCAAACTAAACACAACTCCATCAACTCCTCAATCAACTCCACCAAACTCAATGACTTGAGTTCCAACTGAATTCCATCATGTAATAGCTCAGCTAACCCATAAGAAAAGTGTATTTCTTTCTAGCAGTTGCATGTGCCACATCCGTACCTCAAACTGAAGTGCTGCAAGAGGATAAGATAATGTTTGTAGTCCAAATATTATTAAGAGCTAATAATATTCAACTGTTCTATTTTTAGACTGGAAGTCTAAAAATAGACTCCACCCATATGTCTAAAAATAGAATTCCATATATTTTTACCAACATGACAAATCATCCATAAATAACATCCTACAACTCATAGACCATGATCCATATGTCTAAAAATAGACTTTGCACCAAAAATAGCCTGCGGGCCCACTTAGTGAAGGCTACTTCTTTTCACTAAGCTCCGCCTTCTTGTTGCATTTTCAACATGAAGGACCACAGACAGAGAACCATGATGTAACAGAGCCACTAAAAACCTGGTGAGTAAATATTGGATCCGATGCGGAGCCTAAGTCTGTGAAGATATGAGACTATTGGGCCAAATATATTGTTGACAAGGTGGCCAAACTACCACGTGAATACTAGGATCTATTCCCAATGAAGTTCTTGGACCTGAAGGGTTTTGTAGGAGACTTGGGTGTTATGGAAATTACTTTGAAACCTGATGTGAAGCCTGTAAATTAGAGACCTTATCGGCTTAATCCAAAGTATAAAGAAAAGGTGCGCAAGGAACTCGACACAATGCTGGAGGTCGAATTATTGAGTTGGTAGAAGAGTTTGATTGCGTAAACCCAATGGTTGTCCAGGAAAAGAAACAACAAGGAGAAATTATGATATGCGTAGATCTAAGTAATATAAATGATGCAAGTGTGCATGATATGTTTCCAACACCATTCATAGATGAAGTTTTAGAAAATGTTGGAGGATAGGAGGCATATTCGTTCACTAATGGATTCTCAGGATACCATCAAATAAAGATCACGCCAGAGGATCATAGCCAGACAACCTTTGCGACAGAGTGGGGTTTCTTTCAGTATACAGTAATGTCATTCGGATTGAAGAATGTTCCCGTGATCTTCTCTAGGGTAGTAATCATGACATTCAAGGAGATTATTCATAAACTCTTGAAGGTATATTTTGATGACTAGACTGTGTTCGGATTGGTAAAGCGCCATGTTGGAAGTCTATGCCTCGTGCTAGATACATGTCGCAGATAACAGATCATGATGAACTTGAAGAAATGTATATTTTACATGCTTTTTGGAATCTTTCTAGGCTATGTAGTATGAAAGCAAGGATTGATGGTGGACCCTACGTAGATAGCAGTAATTGTGAATTTAGAAGCTCCTAAGAATGTTAAGCAGTTGTGCACAACGATGGGCCACACAGGCTACTATAGGAAGTTTATGAAGCCTTATGCCCAGACAACTATGCCGATGGAGAAACTATTAAAGAAGGATGCGACATTTTTTTGGGATGAGTAGTGTCAAAAGAGTCTCAATGTGTTAAAGGATAGGATCGTGACTATGCCCACCTTAGTATTTTCAGATTGGAAGAAAGAATTTCATGTGCATGTAGATGCCTCTTGTATTAGGCTGGGTGTGGTACTAACCCAACCTGGAAAAGGTGATATTGATCATCCAATAGCATTTTCAATTAGGAAACTGTCAAAAGCTGAAAGGAACTATTCCACTACAGAGCGCGAAGGGTTGGATATGGTTTACATGCTGCAAAAGTTTCAACATTATTTGTTGGGTGCACATTTCAAATTGTACACAAATCACTCTGCTCTCAAATACCTAGTCAACAAGCATGTGTTGGGGGAGAATATTTGTAGGTGGTTGTTGTTGTTCCAAGAATATGATTTTGAAGTGATTGTGAAGCCTAGATGGTTGAATGTGGGACCATATCATCTATCCAGGATTGAGACAGGCGAAGAACCAACCAATTGAAAGAAGGACTACTGGATGCACAACTCTTTATTGTACGCATTACAGATGATCATTTTGCATATATAATTTAGCTTCTAACTACTGGAACGACTCTAGAATGGTATTCTACTCAATAGAAAAAGGAACTGGTGGTCCGCACTACTGATTTTTCTGCTATAGTAGGACACTTGTATAAGATGGGAATAGATGAAATATTGTGCTAGTATGTTCCGAAGTTTGAGCACACTAGTGTCCTCGCTAAAGCCCATGGAGGAGTGTGTTATAGAAATTTTTGGGCACTGCAACCCCAATCATAAATGTCCATAAATTGAGGGCTCCTAAGTCCCTAAATGTGTTGCTTAACTACCTATAGGAACAAGGTTAGTTGATTACATCATCTCCCAGAAGTTCTCCAATAAAAACTGCTCAGAAATGGTCAAAACTAGACCATACTAAATACCCAGTTGTCATGCGGAAAGAGTTAATCTTGCAGACAAAACCAACCTCCCTAGAAGCCTAAGACTTTCTAGTGACAAACAAGACAATTAAGAGCAATCCTTCTCTAAACATGCATTTACCATACAAGAAATCAAGTGTTTAGATCCTACTAGTAGTCCAACGTTGTTGTAGTGGTCGAGCCTCGTCGATCCGGATGAGCTCCTCCTTCACTTCGAAACCTGCATTCACTAACAATCAAACGATTACATAGCACCTGAATATCTCATAAATAAAGCATATTCAACATACAGACCAAGGAGTATATGAAAAAACTCATTAATAACAAATTGTTGAGAAGAATGGACTTATTTGTATTAATAGGAAACAAAAGAAACCATTACAACCTGAGCCTTGGTGTTGTGCAAGTTCCTCCCAGGGTCCAGCAAGAGTTTTCCTTTACTTTGATAAGCTCACCCACTTCCAAATGAAACAAGAAAGGATGGGAATCTCTCCTCACAAGCTTCTACAAGGAAGTCCTAATTCCAGCAGCATCTACCCTTTGGAATGTTCAGCTTTCAACCTCCCCTCCTCTGGCCCAATGCCTGTATTTATACTGTTCTAGAGGAAGTTAATCAGGTCCAACATCAATGGGATAAGCCCCTCTTTTGGATGGGGTAGCTCCTCTCTTGATGGGATAAGTTCCTCTTTCATAGGGATACATGAACCATCTGGAGGCGCTCAATACACGTCGAACAATATTCAAGAATTCTCTAGAAATGACCACAAGTAACTTTTTTAAGATGAAAATCGCACCTTTTGACCTTTACAGGAGTACGCACCCATCCCTTCACATACAGAGCATACAAGTACGCAGGTATAATGAACTTGGGATGCGTACACGCAGGTAAGGTAGAGAGAAACTGCGTACCCAGAGATAAACATGTTTTTTAATGACTTTCTCTCTTTCTTGAAGTTTGACATGGAGAGCAGAGGTATAAGGCTTTCCAAGGAGGATAGTATGACTGTTGATGGAGCCATACTAACTGCAAATAGTCATGGTGACAAATTTTAGTGTAACAGATTGCCCCCTTAAGTGCGAAGCCTGTAATAGATTAGGGTTTTATATCATCTAGGAAGGGTGAAGTACTTTATCATTTCAAGGATTATCTTGTGGAGAGCCCAGTCAGAACCTGCAATTTTCAACACAAATACATGTATAAGATTATATCAACGCTGAGGTAGGCATTCCCATACTCAGATCAAAAACTTTAACTAACAGACTAACTACTACTCTGATACAAGAATGATTCATAATCATAGATTCGTGTAGACACAGTATGGGCACAGCCATCTGTTTATGATTGGTCTACAATATAATGAATACAAAACTCCTCGCAGCCTGGATGGTGGAAACTAGATCCAGGGTCTTCATCTCTACTTCCCAAATCGGTACGATTCTAGCCATGCGAATAAATGAGTCGATGTCGAACATGGTAGAAACCACTTGATTACCAGTCAATGATGTAAACTGTTAACAAGCGTGAGAGAGACCACCAGTAATGTCAATGGTTCTTAAAGTACCCAGCACAATCCATGAGATGTGAATGAATGAGTCGATGTCTAACATTTCATGGAATCCTTCGATCGCAAGTCAATGATGAAAACTGACGTCGAAGGCGAGAAACCTGCCATTGATGCATGCAAACTCCAAGGTATTGATGATTTCTAAGTCAACTCTCCAGATAATGTGCTGATGTCGATAGAAAGCGACCTGTCGCAGGCAAGACCACGACCCGAAATCATAGTTCAAGTTGAAGACATGTTGCTGCAAGGACTGACTCAATGATGACACAATGAATGATAGGTATTTTGCGGTTGAATGTTTTGTTTCAGACCTCTTGAACACGTAACGACACAACAGATGGTTTGGCGACGAATGACTCAAAGTCGACTCCCATAACCCGGCTAAAGATGTCAAATGATCTTGGTCAACTGTGAGACAAGGGATTTCCAAACCTAGGTGAATGAATAAGTGTCGTGTTCAAGAGTGGTAGTAAGGTTTTATTTCTGAGATAAAAGGATATCAAATAGGCTCATTCTTCTCATTTTTCCCCCACCATTTCTGGCAAGTACCTCTTTATTTTTTTAAAAGCTTGGGGAGGATAAGATATGCTTGTTTGTAAGCTCATCCTTCGGATGAGTCCAACTTAGTTTTTGATGTGAACCCTAAGAAGGAGTGGTCCGTTCCTGTTTGTAATAGAACAGGT